>APFE031238066.1:154582-169316 GCA_000404065.3 Pinus taeda
ACATAGCTTGTGTTGCTGCAGTGTTTGGAGAACCTGTCGGATGTGGTGGAGGTGCTCTTCCCAACTCTGGCTAAAGATTAGAATGTCATCCAAGTATACCACTACAAATGAGTTGGTGAATGGCCGCAAGATGTCATCCATTAGCCTCATGAAGGTTGCAGGAGCATTTGTCAATCTGAAAAGCATAACCAACCATTCGAAAAGGTCCTCCTTGGATTTGAAGGCAGTCTTCCACACATCAGAGGGTTCTATTGGTACCTGGTGATATCTTGACTTCAGATCGATCTTGCTAAAATATTTCGCCCCCTTTAGTTGGTCTAGGAGGTCATCAATCCGCGAGATTGGGTACCTATTACAGACAATGATCTTGTTCAGCGACCGATAGTCAATACAGAGTCTCCAAGTCCCATCCTTCTTTTGTACCAACATGATCGGGCTCCCACAAGGCGATGAACTCGGATGGATGTGACCTTTCTGCAGGAGCTCCTAAATTTTCTTCTTGATTTCATCGTTATCCAGAACGGAGCGCCGATAAATTGCTCCATTGGGTGGCAGCGCACCTGGGGTCAAATCGATGGAGTGCTTGACTTGACAGTGCAGAGGAACCCCTGTGGCGGAGGTGAGGATGTCCTCGTACTCTTCCACGACCTTGTCCATTTGTAGTTGTCATGCGGAGGGTCCCTGTCTGGAGGCCGTGGCCACCGACTTCTTCTTTCCTTGAGGGCGTATCATTAGGAAAACAAATTTCTCAGTTTTGGAAATGAGCTTACTGCATTGTTTTGCAGTAATCAAAGAGATGGCGGTAGGCGGTGCTACCTTTGGTATCCTATACAACTTATTTCCAAATGTAATAATAACAGTAAGGGGGCCTTGATTCATACACAGCATGTCGCTTCCACAAGTATGGTTGTCCTAATAATACATCACAAAATTCAAGGGGAGCAATGACACACAATAACTCATCCATGAAGGGCTTGATGTTATATGGAAGGTGACATTGCTGGCTCACGCGAAGATCCCATCCTTGGTGAAGCCACCTGATGGTGTATGGTTGTAGATGTGCTGTGGTCGGTAAGCCCAACCGCTTCACGGCCTTTGTCGAAATGAGGTTCTTCTGGCTCCTGCTATCGATAATGAACTGTAGCGGGGAGCCCTACCCACATTTGGGGGTGGAAGAGACGCTCCCCCTCCTCTGGATCTTCAGGTTCATTTTTTTGGATCTTGGTGGTAGCAACAGTGACGTTGGGATCCGCATCAATGATCTTCTTCCCTTTGTCATTCCCCTTGTCAGGTCCTAACTAAGAGTCAGAACATGCATATGATTCTGAAACCTTTAGCTCAGCTACCAGTGACTGCTTGGCCCGACACTCACTTGTGTTGTGAGTGGAGCTCTTATGGAGCTCACACCATTTTTCCGTGTCCTTTTTCGGCTTCGCGGTGTTGTTCTTTGCTTGCAGCTTTGGTGGGTTGTCTTGGGCTGCCCCGCCTTGGATTTGTCCTTTGTTTTGTGGTTTAGGGGCACCTTTCCCTTGCTTTGGATTCACAAACCCAAAGTCTCGCTTCTTTTGTTTAAACTTCTGCTCGACCTTGACAACATATCGGTACGCTGTGCCGAGCGAGGAGATGCTCAGGAATTCTATTTCTTCCTAGATGTACTTATGCAGGCAACCGTGGTATTTGAGTATCAAATGCTAATCCGAATCCTTGATACCCAACTTTGTGCGAAGGATATGGAAAATATTGGTGAACTCCGACACGTCTTGGTCCCTTCCCTGCCGCAGCGTCGTCCACTTTATGTATTCATCCTCATAGCTTCCGACAGGGTAGTACTGCTCCTTGATGGCATCCCGGAATGAATTCCAGGTGGGTGCGGCTGAAAATAGTGAGCCAGTGCTTTCATCCTTCTGCTTGCAGTAGGTTTCCCACCAGTCCTTAACGTGGGGGGCTGCTTTGAGAAGAGAAAAAATAATCTTTTCTCGACTCGAAAATTCATGAAGAGAAAAATAACCCTCTAGCAGATTTAACCATCTATCTACGGCATCTACGTCTATCCGACCCTCGAATATGGGGATTTCAAAATTAACTTGTACCTTAAAGGGCGTGGCATTTCCAGAGTAGCTGGTGGAAGCCGATGCGTCGCTTCTGGGTAGCCGCTGAAGGATCTGGGCAAAGCTGTCCATCATCGCGTTCCGTTGTCGCTCGAGGGCTTCTTCAAGCAAGATTTTGATAGGATCTCCTGCCCCCTCGTCTTTCTTCTCATCCGCCATGGGAGGCCTTCGGGATTTGCAAGGCTAGTCTTCCAAAGGTTTGACCAGTTCAAGCCCTAACTCCTTATATCCCGACCTCGTTGGGGACATGCAAAGAAAAACAGAGAAAAAGCAGACTGCTCTGATACCACTGATCTAGACTTAAACATGAACGCAACAAATTACAGAGATAACCATAAACACAGATATGCAGCGGAAATAATACTTCATTTCGTTAATGTAAAATATTGAAATATGCTTACAAACAATAATGGAAATAAACTAGCTAGGGCGATGGTAGCTTTTCTCTGAGAAGAGATGTGGTGGCTACATGCCTCTGAACTGTGTTACAATGAGGCTCGAAGGCCTATTTATTGTTGATAAACAATGGAAAACTCTTAACATTCGAAAACCTAACCCTAGAAGATGAAACGCCAAACTATGGGCCCCGTTTGGGTAAATTGGTACATCAACTTCCCGGGGTCATAACTTTGGCATACGATCTCCGTTTGACACGTACAATAGCTTGTTAGAAAGATCTATCTGAGAACTACCACTTTGGGAAGGGAAATATTAGTCCATGGAGCCATGTTGCCCCCAGATTTCCCAAAAAAAGTCGTTTAGGGCCTCAAAACGGCTCTGGAAGTTCAGGACCCGAAAAAACTGCTAAAAATAGTAAGTTGTGCTACAATTAAGGAAATTGAAAACGCTGAGAGAACAATGGTGGGGGTCTAGGTGGACTTGGCAAGTGGCCACCAAGATCCACCTGGATCATTGGGATATTTTAGTAAGCTTTGACGTTGTTTCTCTTTACACAAAAATCCCTTTTAATGAAGCTATTCAGGGTATCAACCACATCACTGATCTTGATACTACCGAGTTGGTTAGCATTTACCTTATTTCCAGTTTTTTCAACTTTCAGGGTGAATTATATGAGTAAACCTATGCGATCTCTATGGGCTCTCTGCTCCCTCCCCATCATAACAAACTTTTTCATGGAGGACTTTGAAACCATTACCTTGGATTCTTCGTCGCTTCACTCTAAACTTTGGAAGAGGTATGTCGATGATGCCTTTATCATCTAGCCCCATAGCCGTGATAAATTAGATTTCTTCCTGCAACATCTAAATAATGAATTTGACTCCATAAAATTCACTATGGAGATCAAGTAGATGGTAGCCTTCTATTCCTAGATGTGCTTCTCTCTAAGAAGGGAAATGGTTCCATTTCACACCAGGTATTTCGTAAAAATACTCACACGAAACAATATCTTCATGCTAACTCTCATTATCATCCAACCCAGAAATTCGATGTTCTAAACATCCTGGCCACCCATGCACTAAGGATTTCTAATGAGAGTCACTTAGGGAATGTGAAGACCCATCTCTTCAAGGTTTTTGAAAAAATGGCTACAAGAAGCACCAAGGTCTCAAGGATTTCTTAAAAGCTAGTAAAGGTCCGAGAATAAATAACAACACCAAGGATCCAATTTTTAGTGTTCAACTTCTCTCCATTGAAGGAACCACTGACAAGATTGCTCACATTCTAAGACAGAATAGGGTGTCAACTACCTTAAAATATCTTAACATTATTTGAATCTCCCTTAGATTTGTCCAAGATCCTACGGACCCTACAAACATGAAAGGTGTTTACTCAATCTCGTGCTCATGTGAGACACCCTACATGAGTGAAATTGGGCAATCCATTAAGTAGAGAATTCAGGAGCACACAACTAACATCAAACATAGTTGGTCCTGCTCTTCAGCTTTAGCCGAGCACTCTAAGAGGACAAAACACCACATATGCATTGAGGATATTAAGGTCATTGCAAAATTGATGACTTCCACCATAGGAAGTTTAGGGAAGCCATTGAAATTGAGAAACAAACTAACAAACTAAATAGGAATGATGGTTGGAAAATAAGCAAGAATTGGATTCCTGTCCCTGGTTCAAGATTTGCTTCTTCCTAAAGTTTCTTTAGTTCCCTGCTTTTTCTTTTTTCTTTTTAGTCTTAATTGACCTCTTTCATTATTTCTTGGTCAATCCTTTTTGTTTTATGAAATTTTTTATATTTATGATTCTTTCTTGTTCTATCTTTTTTCTTTTCTTTAGTCCTCATTTAAAATTTATACTCCACTTATTCCCCTTTTTAGAAACCCAACCCTTTTTCTTTCCTTCTTAAATCTTTAGAATTAAGAGTTATCATTGCCCTCCTCATTTTTATGAATTTCTTTGACTCCTTAGGTTATTGTTCCCCTTTTTTCTTCTATGTTTATTCTTTTGTTCTTTGTTTATATATATATATATATTCCTTTCCTTTTGTTCCTTGTTTTTATTATATGACCTTGGCTATACTTTTAGGTGTCTATTTTAATAAGTTATTATTATTTTTTTATGTTGTTTTTTATTCCATTGTTTTACCTTTATGTTTATTTATTTAACTAATGTTACTTTATTGGTTGTAACTCTTAAATATAATATATCTTAATATTAAGATTATTGAATATATAGTTTATATTGTTGAAAAGTGTGCAACAAGAAATGCTAAATTTAGAATGTGTTAAAAATAGACCTACTAAAAATAGCATGTCTAAAAATAGCATTTTTGGGTCCCTTCCTATTTATAGCAGTCCCTAGTCTATCTATAGGAAGTAAAATTAATTTTGGTTTTAAAAGCAGTTTAAAATATTAATTAATTAATCTCCATGAGTTAATTAATTATGGAAAATTAAACTTGAAGTCTTTGTGAGATCATGTAATTATTTTCTTCCTTGATTTAGCAATTTATCCCTTGATTAAAAGAGATAAAATTCAGTTCTATAATGAGAGAATCGGTTGACTTAGTTCTAACTAGTCAAGTCCAGTTAGATTATTTTAACAAGTTGTTAAGATAATAAAATATAGTTTGTTAATGCTTGCATGCATGTGACAACTATTATTTTATATAACTGAGGATTCACTCATGGATAACTGTTGCATGTCAGTTCTGTCAGAGACCCAGTTGAGATCAAATGTGGGACAATGTACTGTCAGATGCTTAACTATTTCTAGTTAGTAGTTTTTGCATGGTTAAGGAACTAGTGTTCTCAAGGAATACGTAGTTGGACCATTGGTTGTTTTTGGTATGTTGGAATTAATAACATATGCTTTTGCTATTATTTCCTAAGCAAACTACGTAAGGACCATAGGGAAAGCCTATATAAACAGGGCTTGGGTGGTTCAAGAGACATATCTTCATAGTTCATTGAGAACTGAATAGCTTGTGAGCTAATTCTTCTTGTATTGTGAAGAGGATTTCCACTTGATTGATAATACATGGTTGGGGTTTTATGCTGGTGCTTTCCCCTAGATATATCTTGCGTTATGTGTGATTAATTCTCTTGATTAGTTATGCATGTTTCTACTTGATGTTGTCATGATTTCAATTATGCTTCCGCTTAATGTTTTGTAGAAGTAAAACAAGTATTATGCTTTAGGAAATTAAATATATCAGTTTGTTCTACAAGTGATATTTCTACATGGTATCAAAGCACAGGTGATCAAGCAAGAACAATATACTAGCAGGAAGAATTCGAAGTTTCTTATTCTTGATATAGATCTCAAGTTCTTATCACATCTATTTCATCGATGGCATTCAATGGTTTGAGGCTTGAGTATGCCCTTGATGGCAGCTCAAACTATATAGCTTGGAAGGATCACATGGAGGTAATTTTGGAAGATAATGGTCTTAAGGATTTCATTGATCAAGAAGTCCCTAAGCCTACTAACAAGACTGAGCTGGTGGAATGGGGTAAGTGTGTGGCTAGAGCTAGGAGAATTCTCTTGGAGGTGTTCGAGATCACATAGTCTCAAGCCTCCATGGGAAGGAGTCTCCGTTTGCAATGTGGAAAACACTGAAAGATTTATATCAGAATAGCAGTGATCAAAGGAAGTTGGCACTAAAGGACAAGCTTCGAAAGATCAAGTGTGATAAGGGTGACTCTATTTCTACATTCTTGAACAAGCTCACCACTTGCAGAGATGAGCTTGCAAGCGCAGGAGTCACTACAACTAACGAGAATATGGTGAGTCTAGCACTCCTTAGCCTTCCTAAGAGCTGGCATAGTTACCAGGACTCAGTGAATGGAAGGGACAAACTGCTAGATTAGGAATGACTATGGTCGGATTTGATTCAGGAGGAGATCAGACGGAGCACCAGGGATGGAGCTTCTTCATCAAAACATGATGATGAAGAGAACTTGGCTTTAGCTTCTAAAGCTAAGAAAAGGAAAGGGAAGGCATCCCATTCCAAGTCTTCTCAAGGAGGGAAGAAGTTTGACAAGTCAAAGGTGAGATGCTTTCATTGTCATGAGTTGTGTCATTATGCTAATAATTGCCGAAAGAGGAAGTCTAAGAAGAAAGGTTCCTCCAAGGAATCTAATGGTGATGCACTAGCTTCACAGTTTGAGATGGATTTCTTGCTTATTGCATGCATGGTTTCATCCAGCATGGGATGTGTTTGGTATTTGGACAGTGGAGCTTCTTTCCACATGTCATGTGACAAGAATATTTTCAGCACTTTGGAGGAGAAGGATCTCCAGATACGGATCGAGACGGGTGATGACGGAAAGTACTGTGTCTCGGGTAGAGGTACGGTTATGTTTTAGAGGGAGCATGGTTCTCCCATCACTCTTTCTAATGTTATGTATGTACCAGGGATGAAAAAGAATCTCGTGTCTATTGCTATGCTTGAGGATAAAGGCTATGATGTAGTCTTAGTTTGGGAAAGGTTTTCCTAAGGCATAACGACACTGGACAGAACAAACAGATTGGGATTCAAATTAAGAATCTCTACAAGTTACAGGTAGAAGATTGTGTTGCTCTCAGTTCCAAGGCAGAGGTGGTGCATGGCCAAGATATTGGTGAGTTATGGCATAGGAGATTGGGCCACTTGCATCATGGGGCCTTGAAGATCATGCAACAAATTTCTACCGGATTACCGAAGTGCAAACTAGAGCATACAAGCACATGCAAAGGTTGTACTTTGGGTAAGTATGCAAAGGCTTCCTTTCATGATTGAGATGGTAGAGAAAGAGTAGTTATGGATCGAGTTCATTCAGATGTATGTGGGCCCTTCTCTGCAGCCTTCACCGTGAAGCAAAGGTACTTTGTTATTTTTATGGATGATTTTTCTCGTAGATGTTGGATCTACTTCATGCAAAGGAAGGATCAAACCTTCTTGAAGTTTTGTGAGTTCAAAGCTTTGGCAGAGAAAGAATCAGGGAGGAAGATAAAGGCCTTGCGGAGTGATAGTGGTGGAGAGTATGTTTCCCAGCAGTTTGAAGACTTCTGTGCTTTAGAAGGAATTAAACGGGAACTCACAACACCTCATAACCCACAACAGAATGGTATGGCCGAAAGGAAGAACAAATCTATTGTGGGAGAAGCTCGAGCGATGCTGCATGACCAAAGCCTACCACTTCATTTGTGGGCTAAGGCATGCAATACAGTAGTGTATCTTCATAACGGAAGTCCTCATCGTATTTTGGGGATGAAGACACCTATAGATGCTTTTTCAGGGAAGCGGCCAGATGTAAGTCACCTCCATATCTTTGGATCACCAGTTTACTATCATGTGACGAAAGATGCTCGAAAGAAGCTAGACCCAACAGCTGAGTTGGGAATACTTGTGGGGTATATGGATACACCTCACAACTATTGGGTGTTTCTGATTGCTAGTCAAAGGATAGTAGTGTGCAGGGATCTAAAGTTCGATGAGCAGCGAGCCATGCGAGAGTCACTTGAGAGGGAGCTCAAGTTGCATGGTGATGATGAGGAACTTTTAGTTCCTAAGGAGGAGGAGCCTCCTGATGATGTGGAGTAGCCGCATGCAGAGATTCCAGTGGTGGAGATCACCACTACTGGAGAGTCTTCTAGAGAGGGGTGGAAACGCTCTCGGGAAGCTGACAGATTGATGCAGGATGTGAGAGAGAATGTGGGGCAGCCATCCTCTCATCGTAGATAGAGGAGATATCCCGATAGATACACTGGCTACATGGCCCTGGTTGGGGAGTGTGTAGCGACTGAGCCTTCTTCTTTTTAGGAGGCAATGCAACAACGAATTTGGATGGATGCGATGGTAGAGGAGTATGATTCTATCATGAGGAACAATGTATGGGATGTTGTTCCTAGACCGGGGGACAAGTCAGTGGTTACTTCCCAATGGCTTTACAAGGTAAAGCAGGTAACTGATGGCAGTATTGAGAAACATAAGGCAAGATTTGTTGCCCGTGGTTTCTCATAGGTTGAGGGGATTGACTATGATGAGACCTTTTCTCCTGTTGCAAGGTACTCATCGATCAGATCAATTCTAGCACTATCAACACAGATGTGTTGGAAGATCCATCAGATGGATGTGAAGACAACTTTCATCAATGGGGAGATTGAGGAAGAGGTATACATTGAGCAGCCCAAAGGATTTGAGACATTCAATCACGAGTCACATGTGTGTCGGCTCAAGCGAGCATTGTATGGGCTAAAGCAAGCACCCCGTGCTTGGTATACCAGGATTGACAACTATTTCACTGGGTTGGGCTTCACCACGAGTGAAGTGGATGCGAACCTCTCCCACATCATTATAGATGGTAAGCTATTGATTATTGTACTTTGTCAATGATATGATTTTGATAGGTGATGATGAGTTGATCAAGTCTTGCAAGAAGGATCTTGCAAGAGAGTTTGAGATGAAGGACATGGGCCTCATGCACTACTTTCTAGGCATGGAGGTGTGGCAGAGAGATGGGGAAGTATTTGTTTCTTAAGGCAAGTATGCCAATGAGGTACTGAGGTACTTCCACATGGATATGTGCAATCCCATGGAGACTCCTCTAGCATGTAACTGGAGGAAGGGGGATGCTACTTCAAGTGAGGTAGTAACTGCTACAGTTTATTGGTAGCTTGTGGGTTCACTCAATCTAGTGAACACACGACCAGATTTATGCTTTGTAGTGAACTAGCTGAGTCAAGCTATGGTTCAGCTAACCAAGTTATTTTGGAAGGTAGCAAAGCATGTGCTGAGATATCTCAGAGGCACTACACGGTATGGATTATGGTACAAGCGGACAGAGGGAGTGAAGCTCCAAGGCTTCACAAATGCAGATTGGGCATGTAGTCCATCAGAAAGGAAGAGCACTTCTAGAGGGATCTTCAACCTTGGGTCACCTGCAGTTTCTTGGTATATTCGGAAACAGAGATCAGTTGCACTTAGCTCAGCGGAGGCAGAGTACATGGAAGTAAGTCAGGCTGCATGTGATGCCATTTGGATGCGGAAGATCCTAGTGGGATTGTTTGGTTATATGATGGATCCGACGGTGATATATTGTGATAATCAGAGTTGCATTAAACTCTCTGAGAATCCAGTGTTTCATGATAGGTCCAAGCATATAGATATCCGCTATCAATATCTACAGGATTGTGTGGTCAAGAGGATCATGATGTTGCAGTATATTTTGACCAAGGAACAGGATGCAGATATTTTGACAAAGGCATTGTCAAAGGGCAAGTTTGAGTTCCATAGAGACAGGATCGGGGTTGTTGATAATCCCTTTCTTGTTGAGAGGGAGTTTTGAAAAGTGTGCAACAAGAAATGCTAAATTTAGAATGTGCTAAAAATAGACCTGCTAAAAATAGCATTTTTGGGTCCCTTCCTATTTATAGAAGTCCCTAGTCTATCTATAGGAAGTAAAATTAATTTTGGTCTTAACAACAGTTTAAAATATTAATTAATTAATCTCCATGAGTTAATTAATTATGGAAAATTAAACTTGAAGTCTTTGTGAGATCATGCAATTATTTTCTCCCTTGATTTAGGAATTTATCCCTTGATTAAAGGAGATAAGGTTCAGTTCTATAGTGAGAGATTCATTTGACTTAGTTCTAACTAGTCAAGTCCAGTTAGATTATTTTAACAAGTTGTTAAAATAATAAAATATAGCTTGTTAATGCTTGCATGCATGTGACAACTATTATTTTAGATAACTGAGGATTCAGTCATGGATAATTGTTGCATGTTAGTTCTATCAGAGACCCAGTTGAGATCAGATGTGGGACAATGTACTATCAGATGCTTAACTATTTCTAGTAAGTAGTTTTTGCATGGTTAAGGAACTAGTGTTCTCAAGGAAAATGTAGTTGGACCATTGGTTGTTTTTGGTATGTTGGAATTAATAGCATATGCTTTTGCTATTATTTCCTAAGCAAACTACATAACGACCATAGGGAAAGCCTATATAAACAGGGCTTGGGTGGTTCATGAGACATATCTTCATAGTTCATTGAGAACTGAATAACTTGTAAGCTAATTATTCTTATATTGCGAAGAGGATTTCCACTTGATTGATAATACATGGTTGGCATTTTATGCTGGTACTTTCCACTAGATATATCTTGTGTTATGTGTATTAATTCTCTTGATCAGTTATGCATGTTTCTACTTGATGTTGCTCATGATTTTGATTATGCTTCCGCTTAATGTTTTGTAGAAGTAGAACAAGTATTATGCTTTAGGACATTGCATATATCGGTTTGTTCTACATGTGAATTTTATACATATATTTTAATGTATTAAGTATTAATTAAATATATAGTTATTATGATAATAGATTAAATTATTACTACTTAAATATGAAAGTGTTGGTTTTACTATTAATAAAGTTAGGATATTAATTTATATGTTATGGCTAGATGACCTAAGTTTATTATTTTAGGGTTTGTTTATTAATAAATATGTATAATATATTATTATTTTTATGAAGTAAAGTTTTTTTTATTTTTGACTTTCTTTAACGTCTTATTTTGATGATTGACCTATGTTGGTATGGCTTTTGGACTTTTTGGGGTTTGTCTTTTTCTCTTGTATCTTTGTCTTATTTATTTTTTTGGACTGGATTAGATTTCTCATCATTGCGCTGATGATGAATCACACTAGTTGGTTCAAAACATCTGTTATCTGGGAATATTGTCCACTCGAATGCTGCTATTCCCACTAAGATGGATGGCTATCTTAGAAACAAACAATCAAAGTCTATTGTTGTTTCCTTTTATGAAAATAGATGAGAGGAGGACCAAGAAGACCAACCTGGGTCTTGCGCTTGATTTCCTCTCCTTCTTGATAGAGCTTCGTCGCTTCTTCTTTGTCTGCTTAGCTTCAAAAGAACCTCTGGAATCACAGCAACATACTACTATCTAAGAAACAAGGATCTAAATTCATAAATAATATAGGATCAGATGTGTATTAACCATATACATGTATATATCAACAAGTACACAAGAATATGGAAGGAAACAAGAATAGCTTTATTAAGATGAAAAGTAGCAAGAGGATTACAACCATGTGCTCTGACCCAACATTATCCTCCAGCTAGGAAGCCCTTCTTCACCTCAAGCAAAGCTAGATCACCCAACACTATGAATATACACCAGAATACCAACAACACTTCTCTATAAGATACAAAATTCCAGCCTCTGGATCTCTGTGATGAGGGATCCATATATAGATGATTACAGAGAGGTGAGTCATCTTCTGGGATCTTGATTAATGTCCTCTCTCTGATAGTTCCTGCTTCCACTTGGAGAATGATGATCTCTTACTCATCCCTGGTTGAAAATAGAGAGGCAAGTGTCAGAGGGGAAGCTTCTGGAAGATTCCATGATCTTCCACTTCTCATTTTGGTCCCTGCCATTTGTCCATTCCCGACCATCGCACTCTATAGAGGAGAAAATCAGTATGCATTGCACCTTGTACACTGGGAAGGTGATATGCATCGCACCCCCTACATTGAACTTTCAGTATGGTCCAGTTTTGACCATTTATGAGCAGTTTTCAGTGGAGAACTTCTAGGAGATGATGTAATCAGTTGACCTTGTTCCTTTAGGTAGTGAAGCAACACTTTTAGGGACTTAGGAGCCCTCAGTTTATGGACATTTATGATTGGGGTTGAAGTGCCCAAAAATGTCTATAACAGTTGCCCCCTAAAGCATGAGGTCGTTAATCTTTTTGATGTCTGGTGAAATGCTTTACCATGAGGATCCGAAGTTTTTCCGAGCTGGGAGGTGACCTGTAATAAGATACAATACAATACATTATTTTGACAACATTTTTTCATGATCTAGCTTAGGTGAGCATTCCCATGCTCAACTTTATAAATTCATTTTCATGTACATATGACAGACAATCGTCTGTGTGACAGACTGATGATATGGACACATCATCCTTTGATTTGGATGATCATCTGTTCGGCAATGATGTACATTTGATGTCTTTATATTCCTGAATATATCGCAGCCTGGATGGATGAAACTAGATCTGGGGTCTTTGAAACTCGTTCAATCTTCACTCAGAGTACAAGTCGATCCATGTGAAAAATGTTATGGAGTCAAACATGGAAAGACATCGCTCGCCTGATTACCAACCAATGATGTAAGCTGTTAACAGGCGTGAGAGGAATCACCAATGATGACAATGACCCTCAAGGTACTACGTTACAATTCACGTGGTGTGAAAAAGGACTTGGTGTCAAACACCACATAAAATCTCTCGGTCGAAGGCCATTGATGTAAACATGTCGCCAAAAGTGAGAAACTTGCCATTGAGGCATGCAAGCTTCAAAGTACTGAAGGGTTTGTTCCTAAGTCAACTTCTTGGATAATGAGCTGATGTCAACAATAAGTGACTCGTCGTAGGAGGGCCTTAATGAATCCCACATCAACGACACAGAACGAAGCAAATGATTTTGGAGGTGAAAACAAACTGACGATACAGGGTTCAGGGTGGCGGTCATGAAGGAATGAGGCATGAATATATTGCAGTGGGTGAGACACGGGTGAATTTTCTGAATGACTTCTCTTGAACATATCGGTGACGCTGACGATGGATTGGTAGCGTTAACCGCAAAGATGTATGGTGTGACGGACCAATGGTGATGACCAGTGAACGAAACAACCCAAACCAGCATGGATGCAGAAAGAAAGTGTCATGTTTAAGAGCGACTTGCTACCAATAAAGTTTCTTCAAGTTTTCTTCCCAATTTTCCCCAGCCATTGCTGACCAGTACCTCTTTATTTTTGTCAAGCTTGAGGAGGATAACATATGCTTGTTCTATAATCCACCCTTTGGGCGAACCTGTCGCCATATTTTAGCGAGCTAGCGACAGTGAAACTCGTTCTCGTCCATTTGGACGAGTTTTTCGCTATTAGGTTTTAACGAGTTTAATGACAAAGATAACTCAGTCTCTTTCAATTTTAGAGAGTCTAAAAGAAATGGAAAGGAGACTCCAAAGATTCTTTTTCGTTGTATAATCCCTTAAGTATGAAAAAGCGTAAAATAATACAAAAGGGATGATTTTCGATAGTTTTAACGAGCCAAACAAGACAAGTGCTTGATCTTTTTGTGTAATAATCCCTCAGGTCCAAACAGATTAAAATATAGAGGAGGGATAGCACTTTCGATGCCTTTAACGAGCCGGAGAGGCCAATCACTCGGCAATCTTTTCATATTTTACGAGTCAGGTGAAAAGAGATTAAAGAAGACTCGTTTTCCAGGAACGAGTGATGGTTTTGGGTAGCAGCTGATTCTAGGTAAGATTTAGAATTTTCCAATCACGGCAGTGTCACAAGGATAGCTAACAGAATCACTCTTCGCAGATGTTCCTCAAAGGGGTAAACAATCATATGGGGGTGAATGATCGGCTAAAAACAAAGTGGAGGTGATGGTGAGAACACGACTAAGGCTCAAAAGCTGGCGATAAGGCATTCACAATGGTTATTTACTGGTTCATTTTTTAACGAGCTTAAATGCTGGGGGAAACATTTTCTCATGACTCATGTTTATTTTTTAACGAGCTTGAACTATGTGCTAAAACTGCTCGTGGAGAGTTTATTTTTTAACGAGCTTGAACTCTACGACAACATTGCTCGCCAGTCGTATGATAAGGATGTCTCATTCAAGATGCCATTTTTCATGGGGCTTGCACCTTTTGAAGCTTTGCCCCGGAGCCTCTTGTATGCACACTAGGAACGACCAACTACGCCTCTCTACTTAACTACTAATATCACCACCAAGGCTAGGTAGGAAAATTTTTCCTTTACTTTTCCGGTGCCCAGGTGGCCCCTGCAAAGATGAATGGTTTCGGCCACTCACCCGACCTAGGCGGTCGAAGTCAGCGGAATTATAGAGCTAACGTTAGCTGATCATTTGTCGCTTGTTACAAAAGGTTTACATGCCCCCAAGTATAGCGAGAAATTTCCAGGTTACCAAGAAAGTTCTATTTGCGTAGCAGGTAAAATGCTTCCTCGGCGATGTCTATCGAAACAGACAAAGGTGAATGGCGGAGACGCATTCCACTCACATAACTTTGACGAAGGTATCTTATTCTAGCCTGATCCCATTTTCCTGTAAGGACGGGTTCGTCAGACTAGTCATATATCCTCTGTGGAAACCTACTCTATACCCA
>APFE031238069.1:0-10782 GCA_000404065.3 Pinus taeda
TTTGGAAGACTAGTAATGAAATCCATAGAAACATCCGTCCAGATTGAGGCAGGGATGGGCAATGGTTGTAAAGTTCTTGGGGATTTGACTATTTCTCCTTTGTGGCATTGACACACATCACATTCAGCTACAAAAGTAATAATGTCCTTTTTCATGCCTATCCAAAAGAATGAACGTTGAATGCAAGCATAAGTCTTCTCAAAGCCTGAATGGCATGCAGTGGGAGATGAGTGCAACTCTGCCAAAATGCGACTTTTGAGGGTGGATGTTGGTGAGATCACAACTTTGTCCTTGTAGTGAAGAATCTCATCCTGCCAAGAGTAGCCCACTGTGGAATTTGGATCTGCTTGCAATTGATTAATGAGTTGGGAGAGCGAAGGATGTGAAAACCATTCCTTACGAGCCTCTTCAATCCACTTTGGAATGGGGAGTGTTATAGACATATTTGTGCACATCAACCCCAAAATCATACGTTAGTGATATTAGGGCTCATCAACCCCTAAAAGAGTTGCTTCATACCATAAAGGAACTAAGTCATCTGAATGCTTCATTCCCCCAAAAGTTTCATCTCAGAAATCATCCAGAAAGTGCCTAAACTGAACCATATCTGAAAGCCCTGTGTTAGGGTGAGATGCATCTCACCTGCTGCACTATTAACTTGATACGCATCATAGTTTGGCCCTTTAGTAAGTGCGATGGGCGAGGATGGACAAAATTCTGGGACAGTTTGCTAGTTGGTTGCTCATGGAATCTTCTAGAAACTTCTCCTGTGCCACTTGCCTCTCCAAATTCACCCAAGGATGAACAAGGGAAGTAGGAAACCATCTACGATTCCCCTCTCTTGTGGAACTAATTTCTACACATGGAATGGCACTCATCATCCCCATAGATGACTCACCCTCTTGCAATCATCTATAAAAGGATCTCCCATCCAAAAGATCAAAAGGATGAATTATTGTGAATTGTAAGGAAGTGCTGCTAGTTTCAGTATTGAGGAGAGAGCATTGTATTATTGTTGGTGTGTACTTGCTAATTCATGAGGTGAAGAAGGATTGAAGCCAGGAGGATGGCACTGGATCAGACAACTGGGTTGTAATTCTCCTTATTATCAATAAAGTTCTTTGAGATTTTTCCCAATTGATTGTGTTGACTGTAAATGCTTTCATTTGTTCATTATATTTCTGATTCTATAATGTTTATGCTGTGATAGACCATGATATTTTGACAGGTTTTTGTTGATGTAGCTGTACAGGTACTATCCAAGCATGTTAAGAATGGGGAGGAGTTACGAGATCTGCCAAAGGAGAAGGAGATCAGGCAAGGGATTAAGAAAAAGTTCTAGGTTGTTCCTCTACTATATTTCTCTTATCTATCACTCATAGGAAAGATATTTGAATTTCTTTGACTGTTGTTTCTAGGTTAGCTACCAAGCCTAGAGGGCTAGCATTTCTTAGAGATACTAGATTTTTGTTTCTGGGAAAACTAGTAACTCTAAGAGATGCTAGCCCTCTAGGCTTGGCATCTAACCTAGAAGAAATAGTCAAAGCAATTCGAATATCTTTCCTATGAGTGATAGATAAGAGAAAGATAGTAGAGGACCAACCTGGAACTTTCGCTTAATCCCTTGCTTGATCTCCCTCTCCTTTGACCGGTCCTGTAACTCCTCCCCGTACTTAACATGCTTGGAGAGTACTTGCATAGCTACAACAACAAAAACTTGTCAAAGCATCATGATCTATCACAACATAAACATTATAGAATCAGAAATATAATGAACAAATGAAAGCATTTACAGTCAACACAATTAATTGGGAAAATTTTCGAAGAAATTTACTGATAATAAGGAGAATTACAACCCAGTTGTCTGATCCAGCGCCATCCTCCCAGCTTCAATCCTTCTTCACCTCATGAATTAGCAAGTACACACCAAAAATAATACAATGCTCTCTCCTCAATACTGAAACTAGTAGCACTTCCTTACAATTCACAACAATTCAACCTTATGATCTCTTGGATGGGAGATCCTTTTATAGATGATTGCAAGAGGGTGAGTCATCTATGGGTATGATGAGTGTCATTCCATGTGTAGAAATTATTTCCACAAGAGAGGGGAATTGGAGATAGTTTCCTAGTTCCCTTGTTCATCCTTGGGTGAATTTGGAGAGGCAAGTGGCACAGGAGAAGTTTCTAGAAGATTCCATGAGCAACCAACTAGCAAACTGTCCCGGAATTTTGTCCATCCTCGCCCATCGTACTTACTAAAGGGCCAAACTTCGATGCATATCAAGTTAACAGTGTAGTAGGTGAGATGCATCTCACCTTAACACAGGGCTTTCATATATGGTTCAGTTTAGGCACTTTCTGGATTATTTCTAAGATGAAACTTTTGGGGGAATGAAGCATTCAGATGAATTAGTTCCTTTTGGGTATGAAACAACTTTTTAGGGGTTGATGAGCCCTAATATCACTGAATTATGAGTTTGGGGTTGATGTGCCAAAATATATCTATAACAGTTGCCCCCTAAAGCATGAGGTCGTAAATGTTCATGTCAGGTGAAATGCTTTATCATGAGGATCAAGACTTTTGAGCTGGAAGGTGACCTGCATCAATTACAATACAATACATGATAATAATATGATTTTTTATGAACTAGCTAAGGGAGGAATTCCCATGCTCAACTTTATAACTTTTCATTTCATGTACATAGATTAGATAGTCGTCTACAAATATAGACTTGTGATTCTACAGATATAGAGTCGTAACCCATGATTGGATGACCATCTGTGTAGAGCCTTTGTACCTTTTATGTTTTTACATCCCTAAATATATCACAGTTTGGATGGATGAAACTAGATCCGGGGTCTTCAAACTTGTTCAATCTTCACTCGATGTACAAGTCAAACCATGTGAAAAGATGTTCCGAATTCGAACATGGAGAGACGTCGCTTGATTACCAGCCAATGATGTAATCTGTTAACAGATGCGAGAGGGATCACCGATAATGATGATGATCCTCAAGGTACTATAGTACATTTCACGTGGTGTGAATAGATGATTCAATGTCGAACAACACGCAAAATATTATGGTCGAAGGCCATTGATGTCAACCTGTCGCCGGAAGAGAGAAACTTGCCATTGATGTATGCAAGCTTCAAGGCACTGAGATGGTGTTTCTAAGTCAACTTCCCTGATAATGAGCTGATGTAGACAAGAAGAAAATTGTCATAGGAGGGCCCTGATGTATCCCACATCTATGACACGAAACGAAGCAAATGATTTCTGGAGGTGAAAACGAACTAACGACACAAGCTTCAGGAATGGTGGTCATGAAAAATGAAGGTTGGTAGTATTGCAGTGTATGAGACATTAACTGGATGACTTCTCTTGAACATATCGGCAACACTTGAGATGAATTGGTAGCGTAATCCCAAAAATATGGATGGTATGATAAACCAATGGTATGATGACCAGTTAACGAAATAACCCAACCCGACTCAATCACGGAGATGAAGTGAAAGTGTCATGTTCAAGAGCAACTTGCTACCATGAGTTCTTCAAGATTTTTCCCTTTTTCCCTAGTCATTGCTGACCAGTACCTCTCTATTTTTTATCAAGCTTGAGGAGGATAACATATGTTTGTTCTATAAT
Organism: Pinus taeda; assembly: GCA_000404065.3. Taxonomy (NCBI): domain Eukaryota; kingdom Viridiplantae; phylum Streptophyta; class Pinopsida; order Pinales; family Pinaceae; genus Pinus; species Pinus taeda. The sequence goes on from APFE031238069.1 coordinate 3,650, forward strand.
TCGCCCTTTGGGAAAACCCATCGCTATTTGATGCTTTAACGAGTCTAACGACAATGAAACTCGGTCTTGTCTAGATGGACAAGTTTATTACTATTATTTTAATGAGTTTAACGACAATGATAACTCAGTCCTTTTCATGTTTAGAGAGTTTGAAAAGGGATGAAAAGAAAACTCCATGAGTTATTTTTCATAAAATAATCCCTCAAGTCTGAAAAAGGATAAAATAATACAAGAGGGATGACGTTTGCGATACTTTAACGAGCTGGAAAAGACAAGTGCTCGACAATCTTTTCATGTTTAATGAGTCTAAAAAGGGTTTAAAGAGGACTCAGCTTTGAGGAACGAGTGGTGTCTAAGGTAGCAACTGGTTTTGGTGATGTTGGAACTTCTCAAAACATGTTGATTTATGTGAATAGGTTGTCTAATAAGACCACTCATTGCAATAGTTCCTCAAAAAAGGGTAAAACAACCAAGTGAAAGCGTATGATCGGCCAAAGAGATGGTGGTGATGGAATGAAACAACCAAGGCTCATTTGATGAAAGAGGCTGATAGAATGGAAACCACGAAGGTGGAAATGGGTTCATTTTTACGCAAGCTTGAACCATAGGGAACTATGCTTGGATTCAGTTTCATGTTTACACAAGCTTGAAATGAAAAACTATGCTTGGATTCAATTTCATTTTTACATAAGCTCGAAATGAAAAAATATGCTTGAAAAATGGTTTGCATGCCCCCAACATGATGAAAGGAAGAGTCTCCTATAACCAGATAGAAGTCACTGCAATGAAGCAGGACGGTTATCCAACACCTCTTTGGCTTCGTCCAGATAGACAAAGGTGAATGGGGTGATTCCCTTCACATAACCTACAGGAAAACTTAACTTTACCACTAGGTGCATGCCCCCCAAGCTTCATTACATTCACCTAAGTAGATTACTCATGGCTATCAAGTGGATGGAATGAAGGTTCTTTTACAAGATCAAGTGAAAGACTCAGCTGGGATTTTACGAGATCTAATCAGAGACTCGACTTGGAACTGGGGACCTTGTTTCATTTTTAAATGAGCTTGACACAAGACAATAAAATCTGCTCAGATTCCTTGTTTCAATTTTTAAATGAGCTTGACATAAGACAAGGAACTATGCTCATTGGCCTGTTTCATTTTTTAACGAGGTTGACACAGTAAAATAACTATTCTTGAAGTTCCTTGGGTTCATTTTTTTTTATGAGGTTGACACAAGACCAGGAACTATCCTCATATTCCTTGGGTTCATTTTTTAACAAGGTTGACACAAGACAACGAACTATCCTCGTACCCTGATCATAACCCATAAGAGGTCATGAAGGAGAGATCTGGTTCCCCTAGTACATGATGTACAACATCACTGAATTGATCATCATTCGATGTAGGTGTGGAACAGGTTGCCACATAATTAACCCGTGGCGGGGATGATACCATTGGTATGAAAGGACCACTTAGGGAATATGGTTGACTGGGAGCTATATTTGGACAGGGAAATGAAATCTGGTCAATGGTGACAATTATGCTTTCATGCGGGAAACAAATCACTCGAAAGAGTGTTGACAAAATAGCTCCCATGTCATAAACATAGTCGCGCCCAATAAGTAAATTATAATCTAATGGGCCTGGGACTACCATCATGTTCATATAAATGGTTTTTACTCCCAAAGTAATAGGTAACTAAGGGAATATCCCTAATGGTTGACTCGTTCCTCTGTTAAAACCCAATAGATTATGTGTTACAAGAACAAGCAGTGGTGAACCAAGCACTTTCCAAGTAGTTGAGGAAAGGATACTCACGGATGCACCTTCATCTATAATAGTGCCAGATACAATAATTTTACAAACTTGTACTATGATCTAGAAAGGCACATAAGAAGGAAGGCGGAATTTTGTCAGTCGATTCCAATCAAAGGAAGTGACTAGACTACTTGGAGGGGGTACCATAGAAACGGGAGAATTAACCCCTTGAGTTATGAGAACTGGAGGATTTTCCTCCTGTCTTGATGGAACAGGTGGATTGGCCCCAAGATCATTTGAATCTGAAGAAACAAAAAGAACTTGAGTGGTATGGTGTTCACTCTCTTTGGAAAAGGTGTGATTTACTAAAGGTGAAATCGGTTCAACTCTTACCTCGACCTGTTGATTTGGGTTGGGTATAGACTCATAGAATTCACTTTTAGAGGGAGTGGGTTTGACCGACGGTTTATTTTGGTCAATCTTTATCAACTAGTGAAGGATTCAGGGAGAGTTTCCTGTAACCAGATGGAAGTCGCTGCGGTGAAGCATGACAGTTATCCAACACTTTCTTGGCTTCATCCAAATAGGGACAAAGGTGAATGGTGTGATACCCTTCACATAACGTACAAGGAAACTTGACTTTTCCCTTCTTTCCATGAACTTTACTATCACTAGCTGATGGTGTGTCACCAACATGATCTCCAGAAGTTGATGACATAGGATGGTGTGAACGAGAAGACCATTCTTCTAAGATTTGAGGAATATTAGGACAACTTCAAAGAAGATGGTCTCCCGCACAAAGTTTGAATGGATATCGAACTTTGTGAGGCTTGATGGACGATTTCTCATCAGATGCTACATTCAAAGCAATGGTTGCTTGGTTGCCCCTCTACTGAATTTTCTTCTTCTTCTTCTTCTTCCCTTTCTTCTTCTTCTTAGCCACCTGGTTAGTAGTACCAACACTTTCACCAAGCGAAAAGGAAGAACGGGAGGAAGAAACAAACGAGGAAGAAGGCAAAGGGTCAACTTTAGGATCAACTGGAGGTTGATTTTTTCTAGTTGGAGGTGTACTCGATTGCGGAGAAAAAACAACATTTTGAACCAAGGAGGTTGAAAACAGCCATACTGGCAATCTAATGGTAAATCCCAAAAGGGACAATGTAGCCATATAAGGAGCACCAATATTTCTGAAAGAAGGAAAAGGACTAGGATTCCCATCAAAAGGAATTCCTTGTTCGGTGGACTCTGGATTTGTCACCATATGTTTCAACCTAAGATCAACTAAGGAATAGAGATGTTATTCGCAGTCATTTAATTTTAACGAAACTTGGACACAACTTTTCTTTTTCAGTTTTAAAGAGTCAATAAAAAGATAAATATGACTCTAGTTGCTTTCGATTTTTAATGAGCTTGAAAGGACAAGTGCTCAGATGGACCTTTTCTTTTAGAAAGTCGAAAAGGAACGAAAGTGTCTACTTAGGAGAATCTAGACAAAAAGTATTACCAGACCAATCGCAAAACTGCAACATACACCTTCGTGATAAATTAATGAGAAATTACCAAGGACTTTACGTACGACAGTCAATCTTCCCGAATGTTGTGTTCAGTGCATTGCGATCGATAAGACGGTAGACTCGGTTTCCTATGGATAAAGGATTTAAGCCTACTGGGGTCTCCCAATATATACACAATGGTATGGGGAGCACAAGTCCATACTAGCACTTGTCGTATCAAAGAGGAGGAATCACCCAATCTTCAATGAAAACGATAGCCACTAGGTTTCACGACGCTGGAACACATCTCTAGCCTAGACCTCTAAATGTGTTGCGTTAGATTCCAAAGCATTCTTAAGTTCATTGAGGTTCATTTTAAAGTTGATATTTCTTAAAAATTTGGCTTTGATGGTTCACTGCGTCATGTAGGTTCGCAATTCCTAAAATGCAACTAGCATGATAAACAAACTTTTGATTTAGTTTGAACGATGAAAACCTTAGCCACTAAAGGATAGAGAAATCAGATCTTTGACAAAGAGAAAAGAGCACATCCTAATGCATTATCATATTTTTGCACACAAACCAAAATGTTAAAATGAAAAATGCATGTATTTGTTTTCAGTTCTCCTTAATGTGAATGATTCAAAAAGGAAAACTAATGCAGCAATGACTCAAAATATTTCACCCAAAATGACAATTTCGACAATTTTTCTTCAAATAGAGAAAGGAAGGCTCAAAATGACACTTTTAAGATTGAAGAAATATGCTTTTGACACTTTGAATGTAAACAAATCAAATCAAATGCAACAAAAAATAGTTTAATCGATTATCAAAGGAAGGAAGAGTTTAAGATACTTCTCTTTTCAACAAAAAACGACGACTTTACGACACTTTTTCTATCGAAACGACAAATCGAATAAAACCACTTTTCGACAAAGGATTGTAAATGAGGAACAAATACACAAAAACATTCACTAATCCTAATCTAAATAGAGGCTTATCTAAGTGATGTAAGTGAGTTTCAGTGAAAAGACATTGTTCATATTCAGCAAAACAACCAAACAAATCTGAAAACAAGTCAAAACCCTCAACTCCTAGATAGGAAATTAAGTTCAGACAGTCATCGCACCTGGGCTTTGCAGATAGTTAGATGCATAAGACTTTTCTCTTTCGGGAACTGAGATGCATACTGAGTCACAGTGGAAGACAGTGCGATGGTCCAGGGGGCGATTTTTTAAAGTGTTTTCGCCTAAAATTGCAGCAGTTTTCAATGGATGAAGCTTAGTTTTAATGAACAATGATAAGCAAAGTATGATGGAATGTCTTGAGAGATTACTAAGCTACCAAAAGGGCATCTAGATGTGTTTTCAAGTCAAATGTTTAATACATAAACTAAACTAGAGATTGACTGAAGTAGCATTTATCTACTACGCAATTGCATAGCAAGAGTGGTTCGAAAGCTTCTTGGCTAACTTTAGACTCTGTCTATAGCTTATATAATTCAACATAAAGCAAACAATAACAATAAACAAACATCTTGTTTCCCCTGCGGAATCGCCAATTTGTTTTTGGGAAAACTAGTATCTCTAAGAAATGCTAGCCCTCTAGGCTTGGCAGCTAACCTAGAAACAACAGTCAAAGCAATTCAAATATCTTTCCTATGAGTGATAGATAAGAGAAATATAGTAGAGGACCAACCTGGAAATTTTTCTTAATCCCTTGCTTGATCACCCTCTCCTTTGACCAATCCCGTAACTCCTCCCCGTACTTAACACGCTTGGAGAGTACCTGCACAGCTACAACAACAAAAACCTGTCAAAGTATTGTGATATATCACAACATAAACATCATAGAATCAGAAATACAATGAACAAATGAAATAATTTATAGTCAACACATGTAGGTTTTAACCCTGTACAAAAGTTACCTGCATACAAATTCTAAAACATAGAAAATAAACAATGCGAGACAATAACACATAAAACACATATACACAAATATTTTCCCCTGGATCCTAAAACCGGGACTACCAGCTTGATTTTTCATTATTTTCCTTTCAATGTTACAATACATATTTATACACGCTGAAGCATCCAATACGATGGACTGAAAACCATCGCATCCAAAACCATGGACCGAAAACCATCGCGTCCAAAAAACATGTGCGAAAATCATGCACAAAACCATAGGTGGGTCCACTGAACCTAACATAGGGTCCAAAACCTAAATTTTCCGGGGCACTGCTGTGGACCCCATAAAGTGGGGTTATGGGTATGCCTCAAACCCCCCTGTGACCTCCCCTCCTCTAACACCCGGTTAACTATGTGGGCTAGTGGTGGAAGGAATATAACACAACCCAACATTCTCCGACTTATTGTTTTCTTTCCACAGGGGGACACAAGAGAGCTTAGTCATTTATCCAGCCCTGCAATGCCCATTGTTTCTCTACACCAAGAGAACTTCTCAGAGCTCATAGATTTTGTCAATGCATCTGCAAATTCTTCAAAGTGTCCACCTTTACCAGCAACACCTTTTTGTCTTCTATCATATCCCTCACAAAGTGATACTAAACATCAATTTGCTTTGTCTTTGAATGATATGCGAGGTTATTTGCCAAGAAAATTGCACTTTGGTTGTCACAGTCTATCCTTATAGCTTCCTGTACTAACCCCATACTTGAACATAATCTCTGCAACCAAACTGCATCCTTGCTTGCATGCGTGGCTACCATGTATTCTGCATCTGTAGTTGATAGTGCCACTACAGATTGTTTCTTACTCATCCAACTGACTGCACCTCCAAATAGGTTAAACACATACCCACTTGTAGATATTCTCTGATCCAGATCTCTAGCCCGGTCTGCATCAACAAAGCCACGAATATCCAACACTCTGTCCAATCTTGGCCTTCCTTGGTAGCACAAACCATAATCACTAGTGCCACGCAAATACCTAAAAACCCGCTCCACTGTTGTCCAATTCTCCTTTCCTAGTTTTGACATAAACTTGCTCAATACTCCCACTACATGTGCAATGCCTGGTCTAGTACAAACCATTGCATACATCAGGCTACCGACTGCACTTACATATGGAACACAGGACATGTCCTCTTCTTCTTCTTGTGTCTTGGGACACTGTTCAGCAGATAACCTCACACCTACAGGAATAGGAACCTTCATCGGCTTACTATCCTGCATATTAAACCTCTGTAGTATTGTCTCGACATACTTCCTCTGGTTTAACCAAGAGCTTCCTCTTTGCCCGATCTCTTTTAATTTCCATGCCCAATATATAGTTTGCAGCACCGAGATCTTTCATGTCGACTTTGGAGGACAATTGGGTCTTCAAATCCTGGATTTTCTTTGTCATTTCCAACCAGCAACATATCATCCACATACAAGACCAGATAAATAACAAAGTCACCAATTAATTTAAAATACACACAATGATCTGCTTTGCTTCTGGTGAAGCCAAGTCCCCGTATAAATGTATCAAATTTCTGATACCACATCCTTGGTGACTGTTTTAACCCATACAGAGACTCTTTAACTTGCATACATTTTTTTACCTCACAACAAAGCCTTCAGGTTGCTTCATGTAGATTTCCTCTTCCAAATCCCCATGAAGAAATGTTGTCTTCACATCCATCTGTTCTACCTCAAAATCGAAAGCAGCAGCAACAGATAAAAGTAATCTAATAGAAGTTACCTTGGCACAGGAGAAAAAATATCACCAAAATCAATTCCCGGCACCTGGGAATAACCTTTTGCTACCAACCGAGCTTTGTATTTCTCCACCTTCCCTTCTGCATTTGTCTTCTTCTTGAACACCCATTTGTTGCCAATGGGTTTCCTTCCAGCCGACAATTCCACCAGATCC
>APFE031238073.1:0-10181 GCA_000404065.3 Pinus taeda
TTATATATTTAAAATACTTATTAATTTTTTCTTGGATAAGTTTTACCTTGCAGAAAAGCATTCTAAATATCTTATCAATTTATGTGATTTAAATATTAGAAATACTTATTGTTTTTTACTTTAAGAAAATTTAAGTCACAAAAATGTACTTAATTTATTAAATTAATGCACAAAAATTGACTTAATTTATAAAATTTTCTCCACATAAAGATGTTTTAACTATGTTATCAATTTACATGATTTTTTCATGCAACATTTTACACTTAATAAGAGTTGACTTGTGTTTATTCACTTTCACCTTTTGGAAAATAATATTATATAATATTTTACATTAATAATAGACAAAATCTAAGATAAGTAGAAGATAAATAGAATGAGGAATGAGATGTTGATAAGTTTTATAGCCTTAGTAGAAAATAAATAATTTTATTTCATTACTATAGGTTACAAAATATATGGTTTAAGAATTTTTTAGCAACATGCCTTAATTGAAGATTTTGGCATGGGTACTCTACTAAACAAATTTTATATAATTTTTTGTTTCTCAAAAATTTTCCATATAAAATATATGTCTAATGTGTTTTGTTAAAAGTTTAATTGAACAACATATTCAATTTATTCTTAATTTCTTTTAGTTAATATATATATTTTTAATTTTTTTAATAAAAACGTTCTTAATTTCTTTAATTAATATATATATTTTTAAAATTTTTATTATAAAGTTCGGGACAACATCACTCTTATTATTGCTGAAATTGTATAATATAAGGGGAATTAGACTTTCTCAATCTATTAAAATAGTTAACCTCCAATGAATTGTATTATTCTATGGATATATATTACCCCAATGAAATTGTATTATTTTACGGATATATTTACATTGTATTATTCTATGGAGATTAGTTTTCTCCAATCTATTTAAAAATATATAATTAGTATAATGAAAATTGGGTTTTTCCATTCTCTTTAAAAATATAATTGCATAATGTGATGGAGATGGGAATTTTTTATGGAATTTTATAATATGATGGAAATTGGGTTTTGTTAATTTTTTCAAGATATAATTGCATAATGCGATGGAGATGAGTAACCACATATTTGATAGTAAACATATGGGATTATAGAATTATTAATCTAAATTAAAAATTCATTGTTTTTAGAAAGTAATCTACTAAGTATCACAATCATTGTAAAAGTATATCTTAAAGGAGTTGAGAAATTAAAATGTTATGTTGTTTTATTGTCTTTGGAAAGTATCACAATCATTGTACACGTATATCCTAAAGAAGTTGAAAAATTAAAATGTTATATTGTTAGGTAGAACAATGATTGCTTTTATTATTTTAATCAATTATGAATCAATTTTTTAATTAAAAAATGATTTATAATAGTTTATATAGATATTCTAATATGCAAGATTATTTATTTCAATTTTTTTTTTTGTAATTATAAACCCATTATTATTTTTTGCAATTATAAACCCACCTCGGCATTTGAGATGGTTGCACACTTTAAGCAGAGAAATAGTGACATGGTATTTTTATTTGGCATCCTCGAGAAGCTCCTGTGTTCATTATATTAGGATGAGCCATTATGGAGGGCACAAGTTGCTAGTTAAAATGTCATTGACTAGAACCCAAATTTGGATGTGTACCTAGGGTTATCCAATCTACATGAATATACCACCTAATTTTAGCCATGGACATCGATTTGTAGTTTGTATAATTAATATCTAAAGCCAAATATTTAAGGGAATCCACTTGGATTACCCTCTTTGTAATTGTTGTGATATAGTGACATTCTCCATACATGAGATAAGGGATTTGTTGAATTATTTTACTCATTTTTACTCTGCCTTTTTATTGAAAAAATTATAAATTTTGTCCTGTGTATGCTACCAAAAGGAGAGATCAGTGTATTAAAACTTATAATTTGTGGACTCTTTAATCTATATTATTGTTAGATGCATACATCCTTCTATTTGACATGTAATTTTGAGCCACTTCATCAAATGAAATTGTTGGTTCCATTCTAAGTATGGTTATTATCATGGATGCATGCAAGGTTTTAGAGTTTACTCTATAGGTGTAGTTGATTGGGAGGGCCTACCAATTTAACTACATTCACTTATGTATTATATTGTTGTAGTCTAAATCAAATGCATGGTATTACTATATAGCATACACAATTATTTTTTGGTGTGTGTTAATTGAAACTTATTTACAAGGTCATCATTTTGTGTGGATTGCAAACTAACTCATTTGGTATTGTAAGTATTGAACACAATTTTCCTTACACTTACAAATAGAGCATATAACCAAATTATAGTATTAATGTCTATGATAAGAACATAATATTCCCTCCTCATACACGATTAGATTAGGGGTTTGATATTTCAATTACATACCTTAGTTATTTTTTTAATCGATTTTGGGTTTGTTGCTCATGAATATGTTATTGCAATGTGAAACTAACTACTAAAGGGCAATGACATACATTCCAAGCCTTGTGATTTGTGATTTTTTAACCATTTGGTTCAACTAGTATGATATACTTGTGTACTGTCACAATAATATTAATAACTTTTACTTTTGTTGGATTTATGTTATTGATTTGTTTGAGAGTGATATCTTTCTAAAGGGTCGATATTGCATTGCAATTTCTTCTTATTGCATGAGTGCCTTTTCTAACTAGGGCATGTTGTTTTTGTAATGATATAGCAACACTCAACTTAGAGTTGGGTGAAAGACTATTTTTGGGCATTGATAATGCCATCCTTGAGCTTTCCATCTAGAGAATTAGTTCTCTATGGCTTTTATTACAATTTGTTTGGATTTTTACATGATATTTTCTTTATAATGATATTGTAGAAATTTTGACTATAGATTAACCTGATAATGCAATATAACTAAAGCAAAATACTTTAATCTATTCTACAATCAAACTTGCGAAAGCTTAATAGATTTGAGCAAGATCAAGCGGAACACATATAACCATAAGAAGAATCAATGCACATGAAACACAAAAGAATACTCTGAGGAAAGCCTCAATTAAAAACCCTATTATCATACAAGTGGAAATATATCAAGATTACACAAAGCTTTAGCTCTCACAACTAGCCAACTCTCATTACAATCCCTCACTGATGCACACAGACAAAATAGATTGCTCATATGACTTCTCCTCTGCCCTCCAAGCTCATATTTCCTTGCGTTGTTTTTCTTGGGTCATCTAGTTGTTACCAAGTGTAACACTAATCACTCACACTGATCTTACACCCTGTAAAACTGCGCAAATCTCAAGGAATGAATTCCTTCTACATGCAAGATATTTTCTTATAGGAAAATTCTTCAATTGATAGTACATTTTCCCTGTCTTCAATCTCAACTAGGTCTTTCTCTGAATAGACATGCATGAGTTATTTATGAGAGAATCTTCAGTTATCTAGAGTACACTAGTTTGATGCATGCATGCATTAGCTGATTGAACTCACAATTAGTTCCTCAACCTGTTTGGAACTAATTTAACTGGACATAACTTAGTTAATTGAGCTAACTAATTACAACTCAATTATAACTCATCCTTATCTCCTCAATTAAGGGATAATATCCTTAATTTAAGGGATAACTGTTGCATGACTTCACAAAGAATTCTAGCTTGAATTTCTCCAATTAATTAACTCAAGATGAATTAGTTAATTATTTTTCAAGCAGCTCGTGAGACTAAATTTGAATTTTAATTCTCAATTTTAATTCAAGGACAAATTAAAATTGGAATATTCTTGTTGCCACATTTCAACAGATATAATAAAAGTCTCATCAATGCAAAGTAGTATATCTAATTCTACAAAATTTAATTGATGTCTAAATGTCAAGTATTTAAGAAATTAATTCAATCAAGATTTTTGGTGCCATTGCCAAAGAGATACTAATGAAATTAGAGCATTAATGGGTTGCTTTCTTTTACATTTTAGGATTTTATTAAAAAATTTATGAGTCAATTTCTTTTTATTTTTGGTGCTAGCATTCTAGATCTAGTAAATAGATCAATGATAGTAAGACACAAATACAAGCTCACTTGAGTTTTTTGGGGTGTAATAACTTGAAGCATTCACTCTTGGTTCTAAACCAATGCTAGCAATGTGTGAGTAAGGAGTTTGTAATTTAGTTCTTTTATTTTTGCATTTTATTTTTGTTGTGCCAACATTTATGACATGGTTTTCTTTTAGCCAATTTCATTTTGTTTAAAGTAAGTAAGTTAAGTAAGTATATATATTATATATATATATATAATATATAAATATAATATAGATATATAGGTAATGTAAGCGCCCCTATACACTAATCCTTTTACAAGACATGACCTATTTCCCATGTAGAAGTGTGGTGCAAAAGAATTTTTCAAGTAAACAGGAAATGCTACTCTAAGAAATTTTCAAAATCTTGACAGAAATCCGAAACATATCTACATCTTAGGAGAAATATATCCTAATCACAATCTATAACATTTCTACATATTAGGGATTAAGGAAAGAGCAAATTATCCAAGAGCAACATCAAGAAACAACATACACAACATTAAGAAGAAGACCCAAAGGCTTTCTTTTATCATCCTTGCCAGTTTGTAAAAGAGATCATACACAACATTAAGAAGAAGACCCAAAGGCTTTCTTTTATCATCCTTGCCAATTTGTAAAAGAGATCGGAAAGTCATAGGAAACAATCAATGGATAGAACATTGGCTTATGAGATTAAGAAATTTCATTCATGCCTATCATCAAATCCTTTATGCATTGAAAAAATCGTCTTGAAGATTGGAGCATGGCAAGAGACAATGCAACTGTTTGCTATTATAAGGAGAACTAAATACAATAATCACAGAACACAGTTCCTAGTGTCGTCCATCACCCATCTTTTTGTTCATTAAATTTTATTAATTATATATATATATACTTTCTTTTTCTAATATTCAGATATTTATATATATAGTATAAAATGATTTCATCTATATATAATTTATTAGATATATACATTCAATTTTATACTTCTATATACTCTAAATTTTTCTGAATATTTAGTATAAATTGAAAAATGTTATATATTATCACAAATTTCAATTTTATAAACAAAATAGTCAGAAAATTAACCTATATTAATATTGAAAAGTAAAATGAAAAGTGATTCGTTTTTAAATTCCCATTTTTCCATACCAGTAATTTAGACTCAAATTATTATACATCTTCTAATTTTTATTAAATTATTTAGAATATAATCTATTTATTATAATTTTAAAATAAATTTGGAAAAGACAAATATAAATATAAATAAATTGTTTTTATTAACCTCACATATTAATTTTAAAATTGATTTCCTTTACAGGACCAAAATAACCTAATCCATGAATAAGATGTATAATACATAACTACATATTAATTTTATATCCTAAAATTATAATAATTATAAAATCATTAAATTAAAATTAAGAAAACCATAAATGCTTATAAAACCATTAAACCAAATTCCAAATTAGAAAACCACTGTGTTGAGAGAGTGACTTACCTGGTATCACGATCTTTAAAAACTTTACATAAAAGCATAGATGATTATAGAACCATTAAACCAAACTACAAAACCATTGTGTTTGGAGAGTGACTTACCAAATATCACAATCCGTGTACAAGGTATGACAATCCTTGTACAAAGACATCAGGAAGGAGTTGGGAAATTAACATGCTAGATTGTTATGTAGAAGTATCGTTGTTTCTATTATATATGGAATTTTTTTAATTTTGAAAATAATTATAATGGTATATTATTATTTTTATAGCAATAAATTATTTTTTATCAATTATAAAATTTTTTTTATTAAGAAATTAAAATGCTAGATTGTTAGTAATATGGGTTTGTTTCTATTATATATGGATTATTTTGAAAATGGTTATATATAATTATATTATTATTTTTTATAACCATAAATTATTTTTATCAATTATAAATCATTTTTTCTGTGGTTTGAAATAAAATTTTCAATATTTAGCTACAATTAATATATATTTTATAATAAATTATATATAATATATTTATATAATATATATATATATATATATATATTATAATTCTAATCTTTGAATTTCAGGTTTTAAAAATGGAGATGTAAATAGTGAGTTGGCTGAAAATAATTAGTCTATTACTGGGCAGTAAATGAGGGATTTGTATATGTCTATGGTTAGATTTTGGCAATCTATTTATATAAGGATGAGCATATACAACCCAGCTCATTCATTTAATGCATATTAACAGATCACATATTTGTTGCCAAAAAAAGCTGTATATAACCATCGTTAGATTTTAGTAATCCAATTATCCCAAAGTAAACATATACAACCCGGCCATTTGGTTGCCTAAATAATGATGCGAGTGTTTATAAATGGCCAACATAGGCCAGAAGGAAAATAATGAGTGGATACCTGTCAAATTTAACAACATGGGGTTAATGTTGACGGGAACATTGAACAACCTACGGTGCTGTTGTTGATAATGAATGTTGTACATTGACTCTGCTTTCTTTCCATTCAAATCCACCATAAATGTTCATTGGCCGTGCTTTCTTTGTGTTCAAAGCAACCAGACCGACTGCTACTGATGAAGCCTTTCGGTCAGTGGCGCGACATAGCATAATCGATACCGTATTGTGAATTACCCAGCGGCTCAGCATGCATTTGTTCTTATCATCGGTAAAGCAACTTAAATATGAAATTTATATTTAAATTGATTTAAGCATTTGATGTTAAGTATGAAGAATTAGATGCTATGGAGTTCCAGCTGTGGCTATCTTTTCGCTACTTTCCGGTATATGCCTTTTTTTCTTCCAAGTAGACAGCTGTAAATTGATATGAAAACGTACTATTTGTATCATTGGAGTCAATCTTATCACCTCGTAATATCCTCCGGATAACTGGATGCAACGACATAGATGAATCTATTCCTTTCTCATGAATATATCACTTCTTTCTTTCGAAAAAGAAAGAAAGTATTTGATGCGAAGTATGGGAGACGACCATATGCAGAGTTGAAGCAAACATAAATGATTCACGTGTTCGTATCAATTCCCAAATGAGTTTACAATATTGGTCAAACATTAATTTTTTTCAGAAGCTGTTAAACTATGTGACAATAGGACAAGATATTTTATATTTATATATTCGTATCAATTCCGAAATGATTTATAATATTCGTTAATCATTTAAAAAATTTAGAATCTGTAAAATCTAATGTAAAATCTAATGATTTGTGTTATTTAAATTGGTTTTTTACTTTGAATAATTACTAGGGTATTTCGATTACTAGGGTATTTCTATTATGCAACGGTAATCCATTAAGCTTGTGATTCCAATAAATTTCTATATGATTATAGAGAAATTAAACCAGAAAAACCCAACCCAAAAAGCTTCCAAAAAATCTCACTAAAAACAACTCTTAAAATTATATAATTATATATATAATTCAGAGTATGAAACTGTTGATAACCATTAAATCAACAGGTTATATATATATGAAATGCCAACTTATATACGTTATAAACATTTTAAGATAAATATGTATTGATTCTAATTTTCAATTTTTATTTAATTATTCATTTTTAATAGCTTAATATTATATTATTAATTTATTATTTATTATAAATTTATATATTAATAATTTAATATTATCATATTTTCAAATAATTCCATAACACACAAGTCATCGTTACACATCTAGAAATGTGTTTATGAAACATATGTCATAGCATACTAGGTTGCCTTCACGAGATACTAGTATTCCCAGAGTGTGTTACCCAAAAACTAATGTCGACCCCCGATAATTGTCATTATCACTTCTTGTTTTGTACATAAATGTGTTCATCTATCCCAAAACTGTAGAGCTACAATATCAAGACTCACAAGAAATCCATAGATACTTGGTATAGAGGAGTGTCATGTCTCCATATAATTCATAAATAAATAAAAACCGAACTATTATAATCTATTGTACTAAACCACAGTAAAGTGAATCATTTAACCATTGGATATTAGTTTTCTTACCATCGTGGTTACATTAGTTTCAATGGAAAATACATTAATATTATCATTCATTGCACTGCACAATTGATTTGTTTTATATTAATTGTCTACGGAAATCATTAAACAAATTCATTTCCTTTGTCCTCCTGAGCGATGGTAGGAGTAGGTATCGGAAGACTTCCGTCTTCTCTCTAGCTGTCCTTCCGTGCTCACTGACTCTGCTCCATTGACGGTCCTTCGCGCCTTGAATTCGTCCGACTGCAGAGTGTAACCCTCATTGCCCCTGTTGTTCATCGGTGAGGCATCATTGCATTATGCTTAGCTTTACAACGTTTGATTTGGCCCTCCTATGACTCGCTTACTCCATGGAAATGCTACAGTTTGCCAAATGTTATGCTTCTGTTGCTATGGCGTGGCTGGTGGGTTCTCCTAGCGACTCTGTTTCCAATACAGAATACCCCATGGCCCTGACAGGTACAAACGATTCTCTGGAGGGTTTATTTTTTGTATAATACTTATTTTGTTTTTCTTAAATTCCTATTAGGTTAATGGTAACATTTCTCGTTTGATTTATTTACATGTTCCTTTGGAGGCACCTTGGCACTCGAGGTGGTTATGCAAGATGCTCCTCCCAGAGCTCTGTCATGGCTCTTCGATTTGGCCAATGTTATTTCTCTAGGTATGTGAAAGAGTGTTTCTTCTAGAAGCTTATAGCCGACAGATTCTTAGATAGACTAGGGTATGGATTTGATTGGCTTTGCCTCTCCTTATTCACCTTCTGCAAGGTTTATGCCTACAATCTTTATGTTGTTCGGTTCTTGATGACGTTCTTTCTCTTACTAGATTTCTGGGTATGCAATTAAGCTTTGCCCCTCTATGGCAAGCCTCTGTTGATGTAATGTGATGCAAGAGCATTGGCTCAAGTTCCAAATTATATCTAGGTTAGCTTAGGGGGTTGCTGGTATTATTAGGAAGTTGGTTTCCTATGGTTGATTAAATGTATTTTTTATAAGTTATTCATAGGTTTGAATTGTAAGTGTTCTTGAATGTTTGAGAACCTGATTAGATCTAGTCTGGTGAGATTTTGTAGGGATAAGAAATCCTAATATAGGTGTTAGTCAGAGGTTTGTGGGTCATTGGGGATATCAAGATCCAGTTGAGGAAAAGGTGGAACTGAATCATAACCGGTTCAAAATCCTAGGTATAGAAGATATATTCGAAGAATGTAATAGGAGAGGAGAGAGATGGATCAAATGGGGGGAGATCTGATAGATAGAGAGGGCCAGGGCATAGCACACCCTTCCTTGTATGATCAGGCCGTTGAGGTGACAATAATATGCTAATAAAGATTCTGCATATTAAATATGTAATAGTTTTGTGCTTCTGTGACTTGATCTCCCCATGGTCAATTGGACAGCTCTGTAAATGTCTGCTCAGAAATCTCTGTGTGATTTATGTGATGGTCAGCAAATGATTAATGAATATATGAAATGTTGCTTAGGAATTTGCGTGCAATCCCTGTAATATGAAATGGCAATGTTTGAATGCATGAATTGTGATCGCTGAATGGGTTTCTCCTGGTAGTTAATGGCATAGGAATTACGAGGTTCCTGTAGAAGGGTTTGAATACCTTCCTGGCACATAAATCATTGTGATTGATATGAATCAAGTTTTATATGTTGTATTAGAGGAACCTGTCATAAATTAAATCCAGAATCAAGTTTTGCATGTTGCACCAGAGGAAACTGTCATAGGTTAAATCCAGAGTCAGTAATAAATTGTTAATGTCAATGGAATCGCCATGGGAAGTCTCTGCATGGTGTTTGTTAATTTCTAGTTCACGGAAGTCGCCTTCTGGGCATAAATGAACCAATACTTCTGTTGATTAGGGTCTTGCTTAGAGATCTGGAGACCCTGCCTGAAAGGTGGAAAAACGAAACTTATCTAAGGTATTTGATCTCATCACAACTGAGGATACAGAAACTCTATTGGACTCAGGGACCACAGCTGCTGTTGGTTTGTTTGACTCATTAGAGGGCACTAAAAATAGGAAGTTGAAGCCGCGTCGAGGCAATAAGATGATGTGTTCTTTTGTCAAACAGTTAGTGAACTTGTAGCCACT
>APFE031238074.1:0-13928 GCA_000404065.3 Pinus taeda
AAAGTCGAATTTCCCAAGTTAGTGACTCCAATAGTGAGAGGGAGCAAGTGCAACTCATACTTTTGCTGAGCAGATTCCATGTTGGATGCAGATGATTTTGCAACATTTGTAGTTGCAAAATCAACATTGGGTGGAAGAGAAAAGCACACATAGCAAAGCGAAATTTTTTCTCAGGGAACTTTAAGTCTCAGAAGTTCTGTTTTCCTCGGTAGATTGGTAGTAGCAGCTAGCATATCCACACATTCCAGGAGGGAGTGTGAGTAGTAGAGTTGCAACCGAGTAGAGGGAAAGAGGGATTTTTTGACATATCAGAGATGGCCACCACAGGGCTTAGAGATTAGGATAGGTTGGATGGAGCTTTCGGCTTAGAGATTAGGATAGGTTGGATGGAGCTTCCAACTATGTCATATGGAAGGTTAGGATGTCGTTCCTTATAGATGAATATGGCTTGAAAGCCTACATAGGTAACGTGGTGGAAGATCCCTAGGATGAAGATCAACTAAAGGAATACATGAAATAAATGGCGAAGGCAAAGTAGTTGATCCTAGATGGATTCTAGTATTATATAGTATCACATATAGCAACCAAGAGAATGACTAAAGAGATGTGGGATGATCTCTCCACGCTATACTAGGGTACTTTCGAGCAGTGAAAGATGTTCCTAGAGGAGAAGTTGAGATGCTTCAGGATGTAAAAAGGGGAAGGAATATATCCCTTCCTCACCAGGATTCAAGTGGTATGAGACCGACTTGTAATTGATTGGATCTAAATAATGTCTTGGAGGATTGGAAAGTATTCGTCTAAACTATATTGGGCAGAGATACTTTGCCACAGTGGGACAAGATGTAGGCTGATTTTCAGCAAGAGGAGTTGAGGCGAGCTACCCTCAAGAGCTCCATTAATGGCAGCAGTAGAAGTGGATCGAAGGTGGTGAAGGACGAGGAGAATATGTTCCTCACATCAAAGGGTTCCATTAAGGGACAAGCGGAGTAGAGAAGGAAGAAGAAGGACTAGTTGAAGGTCAAATGCTCCAGGTGTGGTGAGCTCAGTCACTACAACACACAGTGTCCTCTCAGAAAGAGGGAAAGGTCAGAGAAGCATGATCAATAGGCAGTGGCGACCAAGATCGACAAGCTTTCCTCCAAGTTGGAGGAATACTTCACGATGATGGCAGCCATACCTCTAAGAGTGAGTTGGGGCGACTTGGAGTCGTAGTCCCAAAGAGCTACAGAGATTGGGTAGGGTCTGTGAGGATTCCACCTCATGGATCATTACCTAGCTATGGGGGCCTACATTATTCAGTAGCAGGAATGATCATTGGCAGTTAACACAATTAGTGCTAGAGTGATAGGTACAGACTGGTAGTAGTTAGAGGCTGATGAGAATAGTGCAGTGTTGACAACAGAGTAGGTGGCTCAGTGTAGAGTTTGTAGAAGCACATTTCTTCAGTGACAGTGCCGATGCTAGTAGCAGTTAGGACTCAAGAGACAAGTACATCATACTGAACACAATTGATTCAGTATTTTGTATGCTTCTCAGTTGTAGTTGCAACAACAACAAATGAGAGGGAGTTGTAGTGCATATGCATAGTTAATAGTAGTACAACAATGTCAGCAATAACATAGATGCAACATCATAGTTTCATAGTGGTTGTTGGCCAGTTTTTATAGACATCAACAACATGACAGGAGGTGATACAGAGGCATGGTGTTGTAGGAGGATGTGCAACCCTAGAGAGAGCACAATCCTTGCTAAGAGGGATTGTTACTTTCTATGACATCAGATGTGTTCTGGCCACGAAATTTGGTGGAGAGGCTAGAATACATGATATCCAATACCCAAAAATAGCTTTTGGAAATTCGACCTAGAAATGACTTAATTAGATTATTAGCCGATTTTTAAACATTTCCTAAGTCTAAGCTTAAAGAATATGGTCAATTAATCAAAATTAATTAAGTCAAGGTGCAAATCATCTAGAAACTCACACGGATCAACTCCAAGATGATTCTAGCCATTGATTAAGATTATCTTGGTCGTTGGTGCTCCAACAATGGATTATAAGAGGAATTCGATGGGAACTTGGAGAAAACACACCAGAAGTTTGATTTCCTTAGTAGATCGATTTCCAGAGAGTAGGAGTAGTTGTCGGAGAGCCAAAAATCGAAGCAGAGATAGTGAGGGGCAGAGGTAATGAGGTTGGAGGAAGTTTTCCAGATTCAACGAGTGCATTTGAAGAGAGGAAGAAGTACCACAATGGTGTTAACGCAGGGGCTACGTAGAAGCCTCTAGAGGGCAATTTGATTTAGCTGGAGAGAAGTCAAGTTTCAATTCCAGAGGCTGGGAAATAGTTCCAGAAGCTTGGAGAGACAATTTCTTAGTCAGTCGCAAACATAACGGCTACAAGAGCAGTTGATTCAAGCTTAGCATGGCAGATATTGTGCTAGGGTGATGCAGGCTAGTGTAGAGGAAGTTCGGAAAACTCACTTAGAGTTGTAATCAGAACCTGAATTTGCCTATGGGGTGAGAAAAACTATTCACTAGAATTTTACCAGTATTTCTCTCTATAGGATTTCCAGATTTAGCATCCAGGTTATTGTACTCAGAATTTTCCACTGTTGCATAGTAATACAACCCTCAACTACTGCACCAGTTTTCCCACATTTGGTTTTTCCGGGGAAATTGTCCAAAAATAAGGATGTCAATTTTCTTATGTGTGTGCTAGTATTTTCTTAGTTTCTAGCACCATTATTTCCACATTATTTTATTTGTGAAGGTTGTAGTGTGATTTATTTGATATTTTTCGTAGCAAAAAAATTGTTAAATTAATTTACAATTAGAATAATAATTTCTAGTTGTTGCAATATGATTTCAGTAGTGAAATTTCCACACGCACTGAAAAAGGGGATATTACATCCTGAAGGATGGATACCTCTTCATACATGTTGATAAAGAACCCATGGAACTGAAATGGTGGTGGAAAGTTTCCTGGAAGTTGAAGAGTCCTAGTAAAACCAGGCTTTTCTTATGATGTCTCTTGGAAAATAAAGTACCTACGGGCGAAAATATAATGAAGAAGTCCTTCCATGGACCATCTTGGTGTGCACTTTGATGAAGTGCCTAAGAATCTGTCGATCATTTATATATCACTTGCCAAATCAACACTCCCTCTTAGCGAGAACTGTGCCCTAGTAATACTCCTCACTGAGTATCACCCTGATCATCTGGCATCGGTCCCTGTAATGATGTTAGGCATGCTGCCCATCATCTACATTGTTGCATCCTATATTGCTACCTATGGCCATGCCACTGCCACTGTTGCATCCATACTACAACTCCCTTTCTATCCATGTTATTTCCCATGGCCCTGCCACTGCCACTGCTGCATCTACACTGCAACCCCTCTCATCATGCTGCCCATAGCACTACCACTACTAACTGTTGCACTGCAACTCAGTTATTGAGAAGCAGGTAACTGATCTCCCAACTCTAACATCTCCATTAGGCTAGAGACACTCCTGATGCTGAAGCTCCCTCTGTCACTGACAAGTGCTCCCTCTCTGACCTTTACGCTGCTACAAAAACTCCATGCATCTCGCACCGTTGCACACCTCTTTGTGCCATCCTGCACTGGTGCAATACTCCCGTGCCTCTCGCACTGTTGTAGCCTAATAGCCTCACGGTTTCTTGGGAATGTCGCACTTTAGCTCCCTCTGTCGCTCCATCGCATCCGTCTCTACTGACATTGTCAGTACTGCTACTCCTCTTTGGGGCTCCCGTAGCAAGGTCTAATCCAAGAGGATGGGTACCTCAAGGATCCTGCCCCTCATTGCTTGTAGTCCTCCTGACTAGAACTCGATGTCTGGCCACTTCTTCTGAAGTGGCACAATCATCGTCTATCTCCAATTCCTTCTCTACCCTTGTTGGTGCTACCTTGGTCTTGTAGGCCTCTCCCTTACTCTTCTTCCTTAGACACTGGGTTGCATAATGACCCAGCTCCCCACAGTGGAAGCATTTGACCTTGGAAAGGTCCTTCTTCTTCTGTTTCTCCTGCTTTCTCTCAAATTCTAGGGAAACATCTTCCTCCTCCTTCTTGATTCTGATCCCCTTGTTGCTGCTTCCCGCCTTGCTCAGCCTTCTAATCTCTTCTTTGCGAAGAGCAGCCCACATTTCCTCCCAATCTGGAAGGGTCGCCTTGCCCAGTATGCTCTGGACAAACACCTCCCAGTCTTCTGAGACTATGTTTAAGGTTGTTCTTACCATCAATTCTGGATCCGGCGTTGCCCCTATGGAACTCAGCTGATCCCAGATCTCCTTCAATCGACTGAGGAATGGGTCGATCTGTTCTCCCTTCTTCATCTAGTATGATCACAACTGATTTTCTAGTAGCATACTTCCTCTGCACGGAAGTATGTTGATACAACTTGGTCAGGGCATCCCACATCCCCTGTGTCGTGTTCTTCTCGACAATATGTGGTACTATATGATCCTTGACCCCGTCAAGGATGATACTCTTAGCCCTCGCCATTAGATCCTTGTACTTGTCGTTATCAGCTGGGTCAAATGGGATAACTATCGTCCTCAAGGCGAAGTGCTTGATATGATTCCTGTCTAGTACGGATAATATTTTGGTCTTCCAGACTACGAAGTTTAAGGCTTCGTCCAGTCTGTCCTGGTCTCTTACTCCATGTAGTGCCATTTCGCTGCTCCTCTACTTCCCTTTGGTAAGTTCTTGGTATGACTCCTCTGAGCCTCGATTTCCCTCCTGGAAACCCTTCTGCTAATGTCGAGATGCCCCTCTCCAATCATTTGTGCAGTTGCAACACTGATCTGGATTCCTTGGCTAGAAATCCACCTCAGCAGTAACTCGCTCTACCTTGTTCTTGCCTTGTTAGGTACTGTTCTTACTATAGTACCCCACCAGCTCCACTCTGCAACTTACCCATAGCCTCCTAAACCCCAACAACCTAAAGGTTAGAGCTCCTAGGCTCTGCGCAATCCTGGCATCGGCAAATCAGCTTCCTCAGCCAACTATGTCAGCCCTCCTGGGCTTTGTGTGTCTCTGTGCGAGCCTGCCTTTGCCTCCCTCAGCCTCAGCGAAACCTCTTCTTGGCTCACTCTTGATGACGCAGACACTGTGTCACCCATTCCTTGCTGCTACTCTGCTAGGAACAACTTCTGTCACTCAGGACAATTGTTTTATGTTGTTGTTGCTCTTGCTCAACTGATGTCCTCAATTCTCCTGTGATTTGCAACCATGCTATGATACCATGTTGGAATTTTTAAGTCTGACACGTTAGAAACCCTTCATGCACTTTACTGATTTATTCCTACCTACTTGTTTTGTTAATTAACAAGTTATTTACCATGTAAATACTGGAAATAAATACAAATGCATGCTCAACACATTACAAATCATCAACTGAAGGAAATAGAAACAAGCACATAAGTGACACTGTTATTTTTTGGAGTAATGTCCCCGAAAAAACCCAATGCGGGAAAACCGGTGCAGCTATCTGAGGGTTTGATTTATTAAGCAATTTCAAAATACAATTTGGGTGCCAAATCCGGCTCACCCAACAGAGAAAAATCTCGGCAGTAGTACCTCTCTAATCAGATGTAGATATTCTAGCTAAAACCCCAGATAAATACTCTGGCAGTTCCACAGCTCCAATCTGCCCCATGAAACCCCAATGCCAGCCTCTCTTTGGCCTAGCGTTAGCCCATCGTCACTTTGGCTTGGCCTGTGTCAACCTCTGGAGGCACTGTCAACCCTCTGGCCCTTTGTGTCACCCACGCTGGCCCTCTGAGGCATTGCGCAGCTCTTGGCTGGCTCTGTGTGAACCCTTGGCTTCTTCTGAGTCCCTGTCTCCGGCTACTGTGCTGATCCTCTCGATGCTATCTCTGCCTCTCTGGTTCTGTATTCACTGCCCCTTAGTTGCAACTTTGATCACTCTCTCAACTTTCTCAGCAAACCCAGCCCTAGAAAGTCGAAATCTTGATCTCTTGGTGTGTTCTCCAAGTGACCCTCAAGCCTCTTCTTTTACTTTTCTCGTTGACAAAACAACGGCCGAGATTAAGTCCCTAATTAACGAGTAAGATTATATCTGAATTGATCCATGACTTTTGGACCATTTTAACACAGTTTTATATTAATTCAAATTAATATTTTATTTTCCCCAAGTTTAGACTCAGGGACTCCATTAAAAATATTAATTATTTTAATATCTACCAAACTGTTTAGAATCTGCCCAAACCCTTTCTAGGTATTGGAGATCTCATGTGCCTTAGCCTCTCTACATCAAGAGAAGACTTGCTTGCCTGAAACAAACTTCTTTGGTGGCTAATCTTTTTATTTTAGGCATTAATTCTCCTACCCTAGCTAGTTTCCCTAGGTAAACCCTAGTTTGCTAAGCTTCAACTTGAGAACTTTTTGAAGTCTTCTTATTCATTGGATTGCTAATATTCATTGTTTGGAAACCTTTTGACACATTGACCATAGGACAATCCATTTTGATTGCTATTCCTTAAACCCTAGGTCTCATTGTGCCCTAATTTGGCCTTTCTAAAGGAGCAAGTTGCATCTCTTAGCTAGATTGAGCCTTGTACTTAAGAAGTGTCATCCTCTATAGGGCATTTGTAACCTCTAAACCTTAAACCTAGAATATTTATCATACTTCACCTATATAACGGGAAGCCTCCTATCGGTGAAAGTCCATAAAGAGCAAGGGGTAGTGGTTGTGGTGACAATGGGCCACACCTCATTGTTGTCACGTGGTCTAGTGCATTGCCTTGTAGGGTACCCCTCTAGAAAACTTGCTAGATTTTGAGGTAACAAGTTCGAGGGAGTGCAAAGAGGTTGAAGATATAGATATGTGGGGAGATTGTGCATCGATCTAGGGTAGATCTACTGGATCAGATCCAGGGTAATTTTGTATCTGTATTTTCTCAATTGGGTTGTTATCCCAGGATGAGAGCCCAAGTAGGTTCTAAGTTTTATTAATTATTAATTGATTTGTTGGGCATAAATCTATTTGTGATTCATGTGATTCAGATCTTTAATTGCTTCCCTTGAGTATTTTTGTTATGAATCTAGCTATGTGTTTATTTAGTAACTTATTTCTTGGAATTATATACAAAGTGCTATTGCGTTATCCCAGGATGAAAGCCCAAGTAGGTTCTAAGTTTTATTAATTATTAACTGATTTGTTGGGAAGAAATCTATTTGTGTTACATGTGATTCAGATTGTTAATTACTTCCCTTGAGTATTTTTGTTATGAATCTAGCTATGTGTTTATTTAGTAACTTATTGCTTGGAATTATATACAAAGTGCCACTGCTAGGTTTAAGGAAAACTAACACTAATGCCTCTCTTGTCTTCGAAATTTTAAAATAAAATATAATAACTAGATTTCACATCCAATTGGAGATAATTGTTGCTAATGCATCTAGTTTCATATTTGGGCAACCGATAAGTATTCGGAACACTATGAGCATATCTTTGAGGTCTTATGAGTCCATCTCTGTGAGCTTATTTTCAACAAAACTTGCCCAATATTCTTCAAGGAAGCACTAGTTATACTAGAACTAATTGATGATTGGTATATGGAACACTCTTGTAATTATATTTGTATCTATGACAACACTTCAGCCATACACATGCCACCTACGCATGTTTCAGACATATTAGTGCTTAGCAAGATAGATTTATCAGAGAATCAAAGATAATGTCGAGTTAAAAGAGCACAAGGAGGTGTTGTTCCCAACATACCATCTAAACATTGTAACTTACTCTCTATGACACGTCAAAGATAATGTCAAGTTAAAAGAACAGAAGGAGGTATAGCTACCAACATACCATCTAATCATTGGAACTTACTATCTATGATACATTTTGTAGCAACAGCGGCAAAAGTTGACAAAATCGATTACTTAAAATTACAATCTGGTGCTTTTGAAGTCCACAATCCACTTAATAAGATATTTGGTCATTTCAAGCAGCAAAACTACTCTTAACATACTGCCACCAAGGTTGTCCAAAGGAAGAATTTTTCCAGAACCTGTACAAGACGAAATATCGGGCAGATGCAACCTTGGATAGTCATTTATAGGACCAAAGGTTGTGCCCATATAATAACCAAAAATATTCAAGGTCACAAAAGACAACAAATTTGAAAAAGATAGTGGCATAGATGCAACAAAATTTAAAGAAATTACCAAGAATAGAAACATAGTAATAAAAAAAGATAATTCATTTTCCTAACAAGCAAAGGTTCCCCAAAGCTACAAAAGAGCCCAGACCAAATAAACAACGGAAAGAGAATAGCAATCAGACTTCACCAATGTCCATGGAAAACCAACATTTTAATATTGGTGTCACTCTAGGAATACAATCAAATGTTGAGTTGGGCCTAGCAGGTGGATCCATAGTAGCACAATGTCAGCTTGGCTTAAGGATTTGCTTAAGAAATTACCCACTAGCATTGACAATAAAGACTCATCGTCTGTCCTTGAATCTTTTGTATTCAATAGAAACAAAAAGGTTATCAAGAAGAAAACTTAGAAGAGGAAGAGGTATATTGAGACCACAGAATTAGTAATGGTTGATACCAGACAAACTAATGCAACACTGATAGCCACCACAAAGATAGCAATTACTCAAGCAGCAAGAGAAGGAAGTTTTGAACCGGTAAACGAGATCTAGCAATACAAAGAGCATATTTTTAATCTTGACAATCATGTATCCCATTAAACGGCTTCCATACATAATTTGACGGATTTGATCATGTCGGCCCATAAGAGTGAGGATCACATTGTGCCCTTCATTATCGAACTCTACAACACATCCACACTTGCAAAGACTCCAATGTCAACATTCCAATGGTTAAACAATAGCTGGAATGATGGACAACATGGTCGATAAAAAAGGGATTGAAGTCGGATGAAATCATTTCTTAGTATGAATAGTTCAAATCCATCTTTGATATGGTATGTTCAAGAAACTTCATTGATTTCATTGTTTATGATGCAACTTTAGTTCTGATATTTTATTCCACAAGAAGTTTAAATAACTATGGATATCTCTCTGTTTGACTGCACCACAACTCTACTACTTACATACCTCACATTAAACCAAATATCCATATCATAAAATATTTTATTTATTAATTTTTATTTTGAAAAGTTCAGTCCCATAAAGGAAATGTGTGAAAAAAACCCAGTTCCTGCAACGTTTATCAAAATAATTATTAGGTTAAAATTGAAAATTAATATTGGATTCTTCTTATTCCAAAAACAGTTGCTGAAATTTGCATCATATATTTTATATCCAAGTGTTAAAATCTATGATGATATTCATAAGAGATATGGAATATATAATATATTTCATTATTCATAACTACAAAATAAAAATAAAAATAAAAATAAATAAAAATATATTATTCTCTCAAACTTTGTGAGATAAGATGACATGAGTTGTGCAGGGCTCTGCAGGTGGGATTTGTTCCGTGTACGGTTGTCCATGCATTTGATCGCTCTCTTGGGGTTGGATGGCGAGAGATATTGAGTTGGTATTCGGTGGAGCTAGCTAGGTGCCTGGATATATCCATGACTAGGAGCATAGTCCAACAAGGGCCATGGGTTACTAGAGGAGTCCGAGGCCCAATCCGTTGTCGGGATCTAGGTGGGATTCCCCACCACAAATGTGTTTGGTCAGTGGTGGTATTAACAGTGCGATGGATCTTGTAACCGAGAGCACAAACATTTTTATATCTCTATCAACACTAGTGACAGGATGGTTAGATAGGGGATAAAATAGATTTCGGGAGTTGTCTTGGCATATTGATTGTGCGTGGGGTCACAGAGTGATTCACCCACTCTGGAGGGCGCTGGTAGGAGGAGGTGGCATCGACAAGCCACCAGATAGGGAATTGCATGGAGACGGTGCTCTCTTAATGGTATATTGGACACAAGACATATTGAGGATAGGCACAATAGTGTTAATTATGTTAGCATGTGGGGAGATAAACTGCTCGGGTCTGTCAGGGCAAATGATGAGATATGGCTCAAATCATGGAGGGTTTACTAATAGCGTGGTGGATGCATTGACACATATAGGATGCCATATGGTACAACGTGGTATGACAATGAGCGTTGGTATCCAATGGTGCACGAAGTTGTGGCATGGAGTTCAGTGCTATGCACAAGAATACAAGGGTGTGTGTTTATGTACAACAAAGCATGATGATGCACAACAGTTTTTTGGAGTGTTTCCACCGAAGAGATCACCTGACGGTGATGTTAGGCACACCATTGGATTTGGCAATCCCATATTTGGAGAGTGAGTTGATCACAAGGCTAACCATGAGCTTCCATTTATCAATCTCCAGCATTGCACACTAACACAGGTGATTTAGCTATCATCTCTTGATGCTCTCATCATGAGAAACAAGACCCAGGAGGTTCATCTGAGACAAATGGATAGGACGCAATGCATCAATAGAGAGGCTTTCCATCTGTGGCATATAATCAGGGTGAGAGTTGGAAGATGCAGGTTTGGGGATGGTCTGATCTGCTACACAGGTAGCATGTGCTCCATCCTTGAGCCCACATTTAGGGAGGTGCATGACACCTGTTGGGCAAGACATTATGAGATGTCTCAAGAGCATATACAGCAGTTGGTGGACCCATCTTACGAGAAGATGTTTAGACTCCAAGAAGTTTTGGACAACACCTACAGGAGGTAGGATAACAGATCTCACATTCTGGTATGATAGGCGCAAGGCAGTCTTGCATGCACCGAACTGATTCGAGATGCATGGAGTACATATACTGGTTGCATGCAAGGACCCAGGACATGGTATGAGTTGGTGCCAACATCTGTCAAGACTACGTCGCAACTGATATGGCTATGGGATCCAGTGATTCGTTTGGATGATTGGTCACTCTATTTTGTGACGAGCAGGGTAAGGGTAGAGAGTGACCTAGCTCACTCTTGGTTTGGCATATGGGGGAGCGTCGAGGCCTTCGTTGCATAACAAGCAGTTTTCCTTATTAGTTCTTCAGACTAACATTGATATTGTGGAGATGCCAGGGAAGGATGAGCTTGGCCTTCACATATTTTTTCCATCAGGTTCCAGGAGAGGAGAATATACTCTGTTCACGATGGGAAGTCTAGTAAGAGTGGCACAACATCAGCATGGTGGCACCATTCTGAGATCGGCATGGGATTTTGGAATCACAAGATTTCGTAGTTCAGCTACCCTTAGCGGTGATCTGGTTCCTACAAGCGGACATCATTTAGATCTTCCATTGGATTTTAGTGGTTTTCTATTGGCATGGGGGACTTCACCAACATGGAGTGATGATCAACAGGAGGAGATCAGGGGGAGATCATGTGGGCGAGAATTCAGCTCCACAGGAGTTGGATTGTATCTTCAAGATCCTACTCCTGAAGTACATGAGATTGACTACTCAGTAGGGCAAGTTCACGAAGAGTTGCCCAGGATTTATATTATCGTGATGCTTTACTCATGGATAGTATGCAGAGGGCTTCTAGGACATATACCTAGTTGGACAATGGGTGGAGCAAGGGGTGTTTCAAGTTGATCAGGATGGCTTGGGATGTTGGTATCGAGAGACCCTTTATGATAGGATAGTGCACGAGATAGGCATGACTCAAAGGCACATTTGGGACCCTGATATTGTTTGGAGTGATCGTATGGGCCAACAAATAGTGGCGGGCGCTTGTTCAGAAATTGCTTGAAGACAAGCAATTTTTGGCTCGGATGACTGTCATGTCCCCAATTTGCGTTAAGTGTAAAATTCACTATAGAGTTTTGCCAATTTTGGAGATATTAAATTAAAAGGAGAAAATATTATTTTGTGGGAGAAAAGCAGAAATTATTATTTTAATGGAGAATGGTGACAAAATAATATTTTATTAGAAAAGGGAGGTAAATTATTATTTTAATGGAGAATGGTAGAAAAGTAATATTTTATAGGAGAATGGAAGAAAATTATTATTTTATTGGAATGACGGAAAATTATTATTTTATTCAAATGGTGGTAAAAAGTGGAAAATAACCCCCACCAATAAAATAATAAGGAAAAAAGGAGGATTTAGAAGCTAGGGGGAGGCTCCATGAAGAATTATAAAAGGAGTAGGAACTCAATTGCAAATCATTCTATCCTATCATTTCTATTTGACATCTAAACTTGAGTTCTCTTGAGTTGTTCAGCCAAGACAACCAGTGTTGCTTAGAAGAAGGGATTTTTAGGTGGAAATTCCACCTCTATCTGTGGAGAATTTCGAGTGTTTCCCTAGTGAGGCTTTGGAGGAGTCTATTTCGAGACTTCCATTTGAGTTTATTGTAAAAAATTCACACAAAAATTTATTATTTCTGGGCACAGAAGACAAACCCCAAAGGTTATTTGGAGCAACGTCTTTCTATTACAGGCTCTGGGTATTTGCAGGAGATTTTCTACTAGTTTGATCCAGGTGGATATTGGTGGCCACCTACCAAGTCCACCTGGACCCCCACCATTGTCTTTCTCAGCATTTTCAGTTTCCTTAATTGTAGCACAACTTACTATTTTTAGCAGTTTTTCGGGTCCTGAACTTCCAGAGCCGTTTTGAGGCCCTAAACGACGTTTTTTGGGGAATCCGGGGGCAACATGGGTCCATGGAATGGACCATGTTGCCTGTTCCAACAATGATAGTGCTCGAATAGATCTTTCTAATGAGCTATGGTACGCGTCAAACGAAGATCATATGCTAAAGTTACGACCCCGGGAAGTTGATGTACCAACTTACCCCCAAAGGAGCCCACAGTTTGGCGTTTCATCTCCTAGGGTTAGGTTTTGGAATGTTAAGGGTTTTTCATTGATTCTCAACAATAAATAGGCCTTCGAGCCTCATTGTAACACAGTTCAGAGGCATGTAGCCATCACATCTCTTCTCAGAGATAAGCTACCATCGCCCTAGCTAGTTTATTTCCATTTCTGATTGTAAGCATGTTTCAGTAATTTTCCCATTAATGAAATGAAGTATATAATTCCCGCTGCATCTTTGTGTATATTGGTTTATCTTCTGTAATTTGTTGCATTCCTGTTTAAAATCCGGAATTGTGGTATCAAGAGCGGTCTGCTTTTTCTCTCTTTTTCTTTGCCATGTCCCCACAAGGGGGATAATAAGGGAGTTTAGGGCTTGAACTGGTTTGGAAACCTTTGCAAAGACCAGCCTCGCAATCCTGACAGGCCTCCCCATGGCGGACGAGAAGAAAGATGAGGGGGCAGGAGATCCCATCAAAATCTTGCTCGAAGAAGCCCTCGAGCAACAATGGAACGCGATGATGGACAGCTTTGCCCAGATCCTTCAGCGGCTACCCAGAAGCAATGCATCAGCTTCCAGCAGCTACTGTGGAAACGCCACACCCTTTAAGGTACAAGTTAATTTTGAAATCCCCATATTCGAGGGTCAGATAGATGCAGACACCGTAGATAAATGATTAAATCTGCTAGAGGGTTATTTTTCTATTCATGAATTTTCGAGCCGGGAAAAGATTGTTTTTTCTCTCCTCAAAGCAGCCACCCACGTCAAGGACTGGTGGGAAGCCTACTGCGCGCAGAAGGATGAAAGTACTGGCTCACTATTTTCAGCCGCACCCACCTGGGATTCGTTCCAGGATGCCATCAAGGAGCAGTACTACCCTGTCGGGAGCTATGAGGATGAATAAATAAAGTGGACCACGCTGCGGCAGGGAAGGGACCAAGACGTGTCGGAGTTCACCAATCTTTTCCATACTCTTCGCAAAAAGTTGGGTATCAAGGATTCAGAGCAGCATTTGATACTCAAATACCGTGGCTGCCTGCACAAGTACATCCAGGAAGAAATACAATTCCTAAACATCCCCTCGCTCGGCGCAGCGTA
>APFE031238080.1:0-14181 GCA_000404065.3 Pinus taeda
GGGTCAATGGGAGATTAAATCTCCACCCTTGATCAAGGAGAGCTAAGATCTAATCTCAACCCTTGATCATAGGGTTAGGGCTTCACCTCATTATGAGAGACTAAAAAGGGAAAAGGGCAAGGAGAGCTCATTCATTCTTCAATTGCAAGGTTGGAGAAGAGGAGGTTGAGATAGCCAAAGAAGAGAACCTACAACAATTATTTTGCTCAAGGAAAAAGGGCCGAGATAGCCAAAGAAGAGAACCTACAGTAGTGATTTTGCTGAAGGGAAAATGGGTCGAGATAGCCAAAGAAGAGAACCTACAGCAGTGATTTTGCTGAAGGAGAAAGGGGTTGTGATAGCCATTTGTAGGTGGAGAGAATGAGTTAATACAGCAATGAAGAGAAGACCAATAGACCTGAGTTCCTAGTCCTGTAGAGTAACACGGAAAACGAGGAAGAGGAGGCTGCTACAACACTCATTTCCAGTGCGAGTTTCAAGGAGGGCCAGTGCATTTATTACTGTTCTTACAAGCCCAAAAATCAAGGAGGGGCAG
Source organism: Pinus taeda (assembly GCA_000404065.3). Taxonomy (NCBI): domain Eukaryota; kingdom Viridiplantae; phylum Streptophyta; class Pinopsida; order Pinales; family Pinaceae; genus Pinus; species Pinus taeda. The sequence continues at coordinate 536 of APFE031238080.1, forward strand.
CGCAGAATTTGAGGTGATATTGTTGATTTGGGGTAGCGTCAGATGTGCTCTAGCCACGAAAATTGGTGGAGAGGCTAAAGCACATGAGATCTCCAATACCTATAAATGGTTTGGGCAGAATCTAACCAGTTTGGGAGATATTAAAATAATTCATATTTTTAATGAAGTCCCTAAGTCTAAACTCAGGGAAAATAAAATATTAATGTCAATTAATATAAAACTTAGTTAGAATGGTCCAAAAGTCGTGGATCAAGCCAGATCTAATCTTAGCCATTGATTAGGGACTTAATCTCGGTCGTTGAATTGTCAACGAGAAAAGTATAAGAGGAGGCTTAAGGGTCACTTGGAGAACACACCAGAGTGATCAATCATTCTATTCTCTAGAGCGGGGTTTGCTAAGAGAGATAAAATCAGCGATCAGCAGCAAGGGGCAATGAATACATACCAAAGAGGCAGAGTCAGTACCAGAGAGAGTGCAGAGCCGGGAGAGGGTTGACACAGAGCCTACTAGAGGCCACGCAGAAGCAGCCAAAGGCCACGCAAAGGTAGCCATGCGCTGTGTAGAGCCTAAGGAGGGGCAGCGTGGGAGACGCAGAGGCTCCAAAGGCTGACGCAAAGCCTAGAGAGGCTGATGTAGAGCCAAGAGATGCTGGGCCAGAGTGGCTGACGTAGACCCTAGATGTTGACGCTAGGAGATTTCGTGGGGCATATTGGGGCTGATATCTGTCTCCGAGTGAGAGGTACTACTGCAGAGGGCATTCTCTGTCGGGTGAGCTATTTCTGGCACCCAGATTGTATTATGAAAGTACTTAATAATAAAACCCTCAGATCGCTGCACCAATTTTTCCACATTGGGTTTTTCCGTGGACATTAGTCCAAAAATAATGATGTCACTTGTGTGCTTATTTTTCCTTCAATTGATGATCTGTATGTGTTGAGACTATACTTGTATTTATTTTTAGTATTTACATGGTAAATAACTTGTTAATTAACAGAACAAGTAGGAAGAAATAAATCAGAAAGTACAAGAAGGATTTCTAACAGTTAGACTTAGAAATTCCAACATGGCATCAAAGCATTGTTGCAGATCACAAGATAACTGAGGGCATCGGCTGAGCAGAGCAGCAGCAGCAGAAACAGTTGTTCCAAGTGACAGAAGTTGTTCCTAGCAGAAAAGCAGCAAGGAAGGGGTGACACAGTAACTGTGTCATCAGTTCGAGCTGGGAAGAGGATCAGCACAGTGGCAAAGAGGAGCAAACCTGACCTATGCAGTGCCCAGTCACCTTTCTCAGCCAGGAAGGATTGACGCCCATGGCCAGGAGGTGCAGATTTTGCTGGTGTCGGGATTGTACAGAGCCTAGAGGCTCTAACCTTCAGTCTGTTGAGGCATAGGAGGTTGTGGGTAAGTTACAGAGTGAAGCTGGTGGGGTAATGTGGTCAGAACAGTACCTAACAGGGCAAGACCAAGGAGGAGGGAGTTGCTGTCAAGGATTTCTAGCCAAGAAATCCAGATCAATGATGCAGCTGCACTAACGATCAGAGTGGAGGCATTTCGACTTTGCAGAGGGGTTTCCAGGAGGGAAATCGAGGCTCAAAGAGAGTCACACCGAGAAATTCCAGGAGGGAAGTAGAGAGACTCAGAAGAGTCGAAAGAGGAGCAGCAAAATGGTAGTAAATGTGGTAAGGGATCAGGACAGACTGGACGGAGCCTCAAACTTCGTAGTCTGGAAGGCCAGGATCTTGTCCATTCTAGACAGGAATCGTCTTAAGCACTTCGCCTTGAACATGATAGTGATCCCAGTTGACTCGACTGAGAACAAAAAGTATGAGGAGACAATGGCGAGAGCCAAGAGCATCATCCTTGATGGGGTCAAGGACCATGTAGTACCACATATTGCCGAAAAGAACACGGCAAATGCGATGTGGGAGGCCCTAACGAAATTGTATCAGCATACTTCCATGCAGAGGAAGATGCTATTAGAAAATCAGTTGCGGTCATACCAAATGCAGAAGGGAGAACAGATAGACACCTTCCTTAGTTGATTGAAGGAGATCTGGGATCAACTGGCCACACCGGTTAAGGAGATGTTGGTGAGGACCGCATTTAACGCAGTCTCAAAGGATTGGGAGGTATTTGTCTAGAGCATACTGGGCAGGTCAACTTTTCCAGATTGGGAGGAACTGTGGGCAGCTCTTCGTCAAGAAGAGATCAGAAGGCTAACCAAGGTAGGGAGCAACGACAAGGGGCTCAAAATCAAGGAGGAGGAAGAGGAGGATGTTGCCATAGCATCTGAGGGAAAGCAGGAGAAACGGAAGAAGAAGGACCTCTCCAAGGTCAAATGCTTCCACTATGGGGAACTAGGTCACTATGCGAACCAGTGTCCATGAAAGAAGAACAAGGGAGAGGCTCCTGAGACCAAGGCTGCGCCAGCAAGGGCAGAGAAAGAAGTGGAGACAAATGATGACTGTGCCATGAGTGCTCATGCGCCACCTGAGAGGAAGTGGGGAGACATCGAGCTGTAGTCAAATGGACTACAAGCGATGAGGGGCAGGATCCTCGAGATACCCAACCTCTTGGATTATACCTTGCTATGAGAGCCCCGAAGAGGAGCAGCAGGACTGACAGATGTGGATAGAGGGACAGAGGGAGCTACAGTGCAAGAGTCCCAGGACAACGTGAGGCAGCAGTGAAAGATGCACAGAGTTGTTGCAGCAGCGCAGAGGTCAGAGAGGGAGCACTGGCCAATGACAGAGGGAGCTTCAGCATCAAGAGTGTTTCTAGCCTGATGGAGATGTCAGAGTTGGGAGATCAGTTACTTCTCAGTAACTGAGTTGCAGTGCAGCAGTTAGCAGTGGCAGTGCTATGGGCAACACAATGCAGCATGATGAGAGGGGTTGCAGTGCAAATGCAACTGTGGCAGCGACAGGGCCATGGGCAGCAGCACGGATGCAGAGGGAGTTGCCGTACAAATGCAACAGTGGCAGTGGTAGGGCCATGGGTAGCAGTACATGATGCAGCAGTGCAGAGGATATTGGGCAACAGGCCTAGCATCAGCACAGGGACCGATGCTAGATGATCAGGGTGATGCTCAGAGAGGAGTACTACTAGAGCATAGTACTCGCTAAGAGGGAGTGTTGATTTGGGGTAGCATCAAATGTACTCTAGCCACGAAAATTGTTGGAGAGGCTAAAGCACATGAGATCTCCAATACCCAGAAATGGTTTGGGCAAAATCTAACCAGTGAGATATTAAAATAATTAATATTTTTAATGAAGTCTCTAAGTCTAAACTTAGGGAAAATAAAATATTAATGTGAATTAATATAAAACTGAGTTAGAATGGTCCAAAAGTCGTGGATCAAGCCAGATCTAATCTTAGCAATTGATTAGGGACTTAATCTCGGTCGTTGAATTGTCAACGAGAAAAGTATAAGAGGAGGCTTAAGGGTCACTTGGAGAACACACCGAGTTGATCAAGAATTTGATTTTCTGGGGCAGGGCTCGCCAAGGAAATAGAAGGAGTTATCAAAGTTGCAACTGAAGGGCAGTGAATGCAGTAGCAGAGAGGCAAAGACAGTACCAGGATCAGCAGCGCAGAAGCCAGGAGAGGGTACACGCAGAGCCAGCCAGAGGCCACGCAGAAGCAGTCGGGGGCCACACAGAGGCAGCTAGGAGCTGCACAGAGCCTGAGGAGGGCCAGCGTGGGAGACGCATAGGCTCCAAAGGCTGACGTTGGGCCAGAGAGGCTGAGGCAGACCCTAGAGGTTGACGCTGGGAGATTTTGTGGGGCAGATTGGGGCTGATATCTGTCTCCGACTGAGAGGTACCACTGCCAAGGCCATTCTCTGTTGGGTGAGCCATTTCTGGCACCCAGATTGTATTATGAAACTGCTTAATAATAAAACCCTCAGATAGCTGCACCAGTTTTCCCACATTGGGTTTTTCTGGGGGCATTAGTCCAAAAATAACGGTGTCACGTGTGTGCTTGTTTTTCCTTCAGTTGATGATCTGTATGTGTTGAGACTGTACTTGTATTTATTTTCAGTATTTACATGGTAAATAACTTGTTAATTAACAAAACAAGTAGGAAGAAATAAATCAGAAAGTACAGGAAGGATTTCTAACAGTTAAGACTTTGAAAATCCAACAGATATCAGTCAGACAGAGGTTCAGTTTTGTATGCAGAAAAGACTGGTATGACTGCTCAAAATTCGAGGGGGAGAGTGAAGACCTGAGACACGATTTTTGGGGTTTAAAAGCTCACTGTTGGCACGCAGTTCAAGAAACTACTTGCTGGTTCCAGCACACAGTCCGAGGAGCTGAGAGAGAGTCTCAGCGTGAATTTCGAAGTGATGAAGGTGGCATCTCAGCAAGTTTTTCAGAAGCAGTCTGTGTGTGAAGTTTGAGGGTTAAATTGTCAGTCCAGTGGCTCATTTTTCTGAGCAGAGGAAACTGATCAGAAGCATGAGATTTGATGCTGGAAAGTTCAGTTTGTGGCATGAGTTTCAATGCATTGATGACTGAACATGTGGCACGAATTTCCAGACTGATACAATCTCCTAGAGGCTGGCACAATTTTAAAGGTGAGAGATAAGTACCCCTGTCATTTAATGCCATAATTAATTCTCTGATATTTGCAATAAAATTCTCTTCTACACTGGTTTTCCCCTTGTGGGTTTTTCCAGGGTCAGAGATTGACCAAAAACAAGTGTTCATTTGTTGGGATGCTTGTGTGAAATTTATTTTATCCGCTGAAAGTGAAAGTTAAAGATCAGAGGTAGCTTAGCATTTTTTTATTTGAATGCATATTCATGTTTATATATCAGCTACAGTGGAATGGGTTGTGGGCATTAAACAGTGATGTGCAAAACAAACTAAAACCGGAGGGGATACAGGGACCTAAATTTTTCTACACATTGTTGGAAACAAAGACAATATTCAAACTATATTCTTAAGAATGTTAGTTCCACTACAATTTGGTCTCAAAGTAGAGGTCGTCTTGGGAATCACAATACAACAAGTTCATTCCAAGTACCTTATAAATGCACAATCCCACAGAAGATCAAATTGGAGTGGTTAGGTCCTTTGACAATTCAACAATTCTGCTCAAAGCTTAAAAGACCATATCATCTTATCTCATCAACCATCACAACTTCAGAGAAACAGAGAATCATGAGAAAGTGTTGACCCATAACAAAAGATGAAATCTATCAATTAACATGCTTTGAGGACGAAGCATTTCAAAGGGGAAGGAAATGTTATGTATATAAAAATAAAATATTATATATATATATATCACTTAGGATATTAATTATTGAAAATTGCATCACATAAAGACATGACTTTACGTGAAAGCTCATTTGAGGACACTACAAATACCAAGGTCACTCATCATTGTAAAACATATCATATCATTCGATCACATCTTATTATAATTATATATTTTATTATTTTTTACTTCATGGATTTCTGTTTATTGCCTTACTTATGCTGGATATTTTTTTAGTGAATGAACCATGTTCATTTCACAAACTGTGGAGAAGAAGGTAGTCATTCTGCCTACAAAAATCAATTCATGCCTGCCATTTAAGTCATCTAAGATCTTTTGCAAAAGACTAGATTTGTTTTGATCCCAAGACTGTCAGCATAATTTTCTTCTAATGTTAATAAGAAGTTGACAATATATTTTATGTAGATATCATCTTATAAATTTTAGGACTCAATGTAGAAAACAAAACAACTTTCAATGCTTAAAACAGCAACACTCACAAACTTATTCAAAGGGTTGCACTTACAAGTACAATATTTTTTATCCCCAAATTGAGATAGTATTTTCTGCATATCAAATAATGAAAATTCGTGTAATAAGCCCTAATGGTTACTTCACATAAGAAAGAAAAACTCAAGGAAAATAATATTGTTTACATCAGAATATATGAGTAATCCTTTAAATAACATCATATATTTGCCTTGCAGCAATATTTGTGGAATTTCAATCACATTATCTACAATCATTGCTAACAAGATTGGAACCAGAACCAAAATGGTCAACCCTACAAACCAGGCTATAAAAACTCGAGGAAAAAAATATTGTTTACATCAGAATATATATGAGTAATCCTTTAAATGCCATCATATATTTTAGTTGCAGCAATATTTGTGAAATATCAATTGCATTATATACAATCCATATTACCAAGATTGGAACCAGAACTAAACTGGTCAACCCTACAAACCAGGCTATAAAACCAAAAAAAAATAGCCAACAAAAAAATTCAATTTACTGCATGTGTGTGTGTAAAAAAAAATTAGACCATAAATATGCAATTTTTCTCATGTATCTAGGGTGAATATAGCAAAGTAGCATTGAATGTAATACAGATGTGAACCAAAACACATAAGCATTGAGACTCTAAATAAATGTTGCAAACATTAGCAACAAGCAGAAACTCAAGAAAATTTCAACTAGTGACATTGGAAAAATAGAGAAAATATCAACAAAAATCACCAAACTTTAAAAAAGTATAAAATATAAGCATTTTAAAAATCATCCAAAAACAGTTGACAATGTTCAAAATTGGCGCACACAAAAATCACAAGGGCAATTTTTCATTTCAGAGCAAACACAACAGAATATTATAAAATTCCCCAATAAATTGACAATGTTTGCATAACTGCTCAAAATAATATCTAGAGGCCAAAAATAATCATACTATAGAATCAAATCAAACTAAATCATATGAATCTAGATTCTTTACATGGGTATGCTCAGCATCTTGACCCAATGCCTTTGAAGATCCAAGGCCAATGTATCTTATCGCAATGGAAGCAGCTAGATGTCATCTAGGTTAACCCATCCACAATACAAGGAGACCATTATTAAGTACATGAAAAATAGGTATTAGGATAGTTGTAGGGTGTGCATTTTTCGTTTTTCTTCAATTTTTTGTTTTTTGGAGGGGGGTGGAGATGCATCAGTACAAAACCAGTCAAATCAGCCAATTTTCACTGTTTTTTTACTTGAACTGGATGATCTAACTGGTTTTGACTGGTTCAGAACAAAACCAGCCCAAACCAATTTGAATCACAGGTTCAGGCTGGAAATCCTCAAAGCCAGTTAGAACCAGCAAGTTCAACCAGTTCTGATAACAATGCCTATAATTCAATAGTTCATGTATAAACTATAAGTAAGAAGTTGGAGCTTACAAGAAAATTGAGAATGTTACAAGATGAAGTTATGGTGTAGTCCTCAAAAAGGAAACCGTGATAGACGTAACTTTCTCCATAAAAGGACTGACATATTTCACTTCAATCAAACCATTAGAAGCCAATCCGGAAAGAAGACAAACTGTTCACTATATTGATTTACAATTTGGTTTTGTCTTCTGACTTGAGTATTGATCATGCTATGCAAATCTATTCATAAATGTGATTACGAATTAAATATTATAATAGGGTAAAACCATTACAATACTGTAGTTACTAACTCATGCTGAACACAATCTTGACATTTTCAATGAAGACAAACCTGAAATGTCTTGCTAAAAATCTTGATCTTGGAAGTACTTTCTCGAACTGCATATTCTCCATCTGAAGCCCAAACAAATTCAAGTGCAGATCCAAAGGATCTATTCCTCCATTCCAGTGCCGTATAAATTATGTATTCACCATCACCACATACAACAACAAATCTTCCATTTGGATTGTGCTTTAAACTCTGCAATATGAAAACATTAACATCAGCAGGGACAAAGATAACAGGAAAATTACTAATTAACGTTATTATAAAACTTTAAAAGTCTAAACATGCTTCCTAGAAAAGGACGGTATTTTGTCTTGAAGTACTTTAGATGTACGAAAATAGAATTTACTAGCTAGTTAATTTTGACCATAGCAATTTCCATTAAAAAAATTGCAAAGCTCTCAAATATATCACTACAAAAATGTATACAGGCAGTACCGATAAAACGGAGACCAAGTGATTAAAATGTAACAAGTACAACCTTTGGGGACCTTTCATAGTCCAACATATGAAATATCATTTTTGGGACTACTTGGGTAGAGTGTCACAAATGCATACCTATATGCCCCATTAACACTAGTCAGAATGATCAACTTCTTATGATTTTGAATAGTCCACTTAACACTCATTGCATCAGGGGTGAAGAATCGGGACTGAAAATAGCAAAATGAATCACATAGCATCAACCATCACCTTTGGGACTTGCACCAATAACAAGGACTCCCTGAGAAGGTCACCCATTCCAGACTTCATGGCTCAAGTGTGCTTTAACCATGGAGTATTTCCCGTAGTCAACACCACATAGATTGCTACGGCTACCCCACAAATGCTTAATAAAGAGTCAAGGGAGTTCTACATTAATAGTTCAACATGAAATCTTATTTTTGAGATTATCTGAATCGAGTAAGTTATTAACGAAAGGCCTATATCACATGAGCATTAATCAGAATTACCAATTTCTCACAATTGTGAACAGTCCCCCTAGCTCTCAGTCCATCAGGGGATGCTCACAGAGCTGAAGTAGGATTGAAACTAGCAAACAGTGCAACGAATGCTGAACAGTGACTTTGTACTGGGAATGAACCGTAGCTGACAATGCCAAATTATTGAAAGATGAACTCAAGGTGATTACACTGCAGGTCAGTAATATACTACAATGGTAACAATTCTAGGCAAAACTCAGTAGATTTTTGTATACTTGTATCAAAAAGCCAAGCAATTCTCGGGGAAAATTGTCAAAGCAGCTTCAGATATCTGCAAATTCCAAGCTATTTGGTCCACTAAATTACATTGTATAGGAACGGTAATAATGCAAAAGGATTACATCATTTTGACGAATCCAGAGTCTAGACCATCTTGGACAAAGGATTGTCCCACACTTCATAAAATTGAAAGGGAGATATAGGATCAAAGCATCAAGCCTTTATACTGATCTTTCAAGAGGACGTTTTACCACTTATCTGGGTTCATCTTCCAGAAGAAACCTAAGGGGATAGTACTACAGACCTCCAAACATTCCAAGATAAAGTTATAGGGATTCAATGAAATGATCTTTGCCCATTTATCAGATGAAAGCAAGCTGAATGTAAGTGTTATAAAGGTGAGACTGCATGTGAAATACTTTTTATAATATTATTTACCTGTGAGGCATTCACAAACAGCTTGTTTGCAAAGTGACAGTAATTATCAGATAGTTACATATGCGAAAATGTAGATGAGATAAGATAATTTTATTAATTTCCAACAGATGCCCACAAAAGTAGGTTAATAGGACTGCTAAGTACAATGATATCATTACAAAGCAGTAGCACCAAAATGGAAAAATGTCTCCTAAATAAAGACCAAGATACAAAAGGTAAAGTAAAGCATGAGATCTATGCTAAAGCATGAAAAACCCTTGACTCCGAGCACAGGCAGCTGCACTGGGAGGGAGATGTACATACTACAGAAGGAAAGGATTTGAGAACTGGAGAACTCAAGTACAGGTATATCATGGTCCACTAATTAATCTCTCCTAACATCCGAGGCCAAATGAAGAATTCTCAGATAGAATGAAGTACAGAGGAAGAGGTAGGAGAAGAGTTGGACCACCCACTGCACAGCTATTTGGAAGAGATAACCATCTACTAAGGCCCAGGTGATCTCATCTACCTGCAGTAAGCGATATGGTTCAGCAATGAAGCTAAGATCTCTATGGAGGCAGGGATGGCCCCTTGCGTCCACATTGACCTGGAATTGGAGGCAACGCTATTAGCACCGTAAAGAAGGAAGTAATCCTCTTCGTTGAATCCTGTCTATGAGGAGGCTGGAGGATGTGGGCATGAAGCCTGAAGACCTCTTGCATGTATAAGGCTAGACATCTGTGGTTGGGGTACCTGAAAAAACTAGAGAAGGTCTGAATCCCCCTAAATAGACAATGGAACCTCCCACAGATGTCATAATAGCTGGGGTAGGACATTAACTGCTCCTCTATCTCAACCTCACAAAGATGACAGAGTTGGTAAATCCTCTCTACCCATACAATCTGGTGATCCATCTCAACTCAAAGTATATGCAAGCTGACTTAGATCTAGCCCAAGCAAATACGAAAAGAGTGAACAAAGTAATGAGATGAATATGGGGTTTGGATAAGGATTCCATTCTCACCTCCACTAAGTGCTCAACATAGAAGGCCATCTTCAAATGTAACCCACCTTGGGGATTTGTCCAAGTGACCTACATAAATTGTCTGCAAATGTTGTCCTAGATGATCATGTTCAACATCTGCCTGGTAGGTAAGAAGTCGCCAAGTGCATCTAGGGACTTTCTAAACAGAATATGCCAGTCCATTGAAATACATATGGACTCCAAAATGTTTGAGACCCCTACAAACCAACACTGGGTACAGCCAGGAGGGCTAGATAAGGTAACAAACTCAGATGAACTCCGAATGCATTGCAGAAGTGAAACAAGGAGGAAAATAGTCTCAAGTTAGAAGGGTTGGGCACCGAACTCTGAAAGAATGATGTGTTGGAGTATTGCCTGCTCACAATTGATGTTGTGTCTAAGGAGAAGGATCTGCACTATCTCAACTAAAGCATAAAAAGAATGAAGTGAGGCCCTAAGAATTGTACTCCCAAATTGTACCCTGAGGTAGTGGTGATCTCAGTCTCCTCTCTAAAAAAGAATGGTGATTCAATAGTACATTCTTCAACCCATTGAAGATCATGCAAATAGGACCCTAGCTCATCTATATGTTGAAATATGTAACTAGGTTCGGTCTTCACAATGACATATGGAACATTGATTTTATGTATTCAATGAAAAGAGAAAAATAAATTTAGAATTATTGTTTCTTGAGGCATGGGTTTCATGCTCAAGGGAAATTTATTTTAGGTCAAGCTCCCTTTGAGAGCTTCTACGATGTCATTGAGTCTATAGAGTCGGAAGAATTTTCGTCATGTATGAATAACCGTTCTTGGGTATGTTACATATTTATTTGAGTCAATATGAGTCTAAAATTGTAAAGGAAACCCCTCAAGGATCAAGGATACAAACCACAAGTCAAGTAGGCCTAGAAACTTCATCAAGTCGGCCTGCCAAGAGATATCAGCCTATTGTGGAAGCCCAACAACGCATATATAAAGGACGACTCGGCCTCTCTCAAAGGACACATAGAAGCAATCACAGAAGTTCAATCTAGCAACAATAAGGAGTCCTATACCATAGAGAAGGAACAACAAAAAGGAAGAACGAAAAAAAGAATTGTTTTGGGCCTGTTTTGAGACATCCTTTCCACACGTATAATCAGCAACTAGGGCACACTTCTCAGCTAAGATTACAGTCACCATAGAATACTGAATTTTGGTAGATGAGGAGTCATCTTGGAGGCCGACTGGTTGAAGTAAAGATATCTCATCAAGCGAACAAGAAAGGAAGGCAATTTCTCCATTATATTGACTACACGAATTGTCTAAGGTTTCTGCAGTTAAATCTAATTGCAGACAAAACATTGCAGGTCCGAAAAAGGAATTCGAAGGAAAAGCCATCATCATTGGAAGGCGTGTTTAACTAAAATTGACTTTGTGCAAGAAAAGGGTTCATCAGAATGACTTGATCTTGGAGGGGTTGTGGTCAACAATCTTGGTATTCGTCAATTGAAGTCTCTATAAGAAGAAGAATTCGTTTGTTTTTTCCTCTCAAGTGGGAGAGGTTTTGGTTGATCGCCTATATTTTGTGTCTCTTGTCTATTTATTGTTTATGATTTGGTAGTTGTTTGATGAAGAAGAACACTATAATAATCTAACTAAAGATAAGATCATAATATAATGAAGTAAAAAGCATTCACAAGAAATTATGTTAAAATTTGGTAACTAGGGCCAAATTCCACCTTAGAACAGCTCATAGGATGGAGATGATTAATGCATTGGATTCCTCTTTTCGAGAGGTCCAATTTTGATATAAAGATCATCTCATTCTGACAAGCAGAAATGGAATTTTGAATTTATTCTCTCTCATGCACAAATTGTCAAGGTCGGCCTCAGTGAAATGTAGGCTCATGAAACCCAATAGATTTGTCTCCTCACTCTCGACGAAGTGTATAAATAGGAGTGACCTCTCTCCTCATATGAACATCACTCATCTCATCACATATCTCTCTCTCTCCTCTCTTGTTTGGTTCATACAGCTTGGAGGCAGCTTCTCTCTACTTCGCACATGTGGCAGGATGACGAATTTTTGGGATTTTCTGCTGGCCAAATTTCAGGAAAACAGATCAGCGTTGACCAAAGCCTATTTGACCTCCGTTGACTACAATCTTGAGGGCAGAATTTCGATTTTTGGAGGCCACATTCATTGGCACAGAAATCAACGTGATTGGGACAGTTTGGCCAGGGTTGACTTCAGATTCGACAGCAGAAATTACAGCAGTGTTTTCTCTCTCCTTTGACTGGGTTGACTGAACTGTTTTGGGCTGACTTTGACCCTCTTGGAAGGCCGGATTGGCTTGCTGTTGACCGAGCTGCTTGGAGGAAATTTTAGTGCTTCTTTGACCAGTGTTGACTTTCTAGTTAGTGCTGCAGTTGATTGATGTTGACTGCTGATTTGACAGGATTGTTTTGGGCAAGTTAATTTGATATTTGTACTCTCTCCCTCCACTGAACTATTGAATAATAATAAGAAGATTTGATCAAAGGGTTTCCCCACATTGGGGTTTTTCCCTCACATCCGCCATATCTTGTGTCCTCTTGTCTTGGCTTGTCTTCTGCACATGTTTCTATGTTCTATCTGCATTTACTATCAATGTGTTTAAGTTTATGTAATTGCTACTGGATATAATTGGAAATTGTCACTGCATTGATAAAGAACATTGAAGTAAATTGTGCTAAAGCATATAACATACCATTGTTACCTAAAATTAACATGGTATCAGAGCTCAGGTGAAGACAAAGCCCAAACAGAGGAAAAGCAATCACTAAGGAAAGTTGTTGGACAAGGACTTGAAACTAGTCCCAATGACAATTACATCTTACTTCAAATCCAAGGACAAGCTTAAGAACAAATCTGACTATCAAACATGGAAGATGTCTCTAGATTTGACATTGGAAGAAAATGATGCCATGGACTGTGTCAAAGGAAGAGTAGTGGAGCCTCCTTCAAATGCATCCGCAGCTGCACAAACAAATTACAAGAAAGGTGAAGTTAAACCTACGAAAATTATTGTTGATTCTATCCACAAGCCTTTGGTTGCCTATATTTCTGATTTGGAACCATCTAAGGAGATGTATGACAAGCTGGTTGGGATGTTCAAAGTAAACAATGCAAATCAAGATCTCTTTCTCAAGAACAAGTTGAAAGACATCAAGATGGATAGAGGAGAATCCATCCAATCCTACTTCATGAGGATTACAGTGATTAAGAATGATCTCCTTTCTATTGGACAAGTCAATGGTGACACAGGGCGCTCGCACTTATTGCACTTGGAGGCCTTACAAGAGAATGGGATGTGTTCAACACCACCATCCTCAACAATGACAGGATTCCAGGATTTGATGAATTATTGGCTAGATGCACTCAAGAAGAAATAAGGAAGATGGAAAGAGACAAGCCCTCAAATGGAAACAATCCTACCACCTTCTTTGCTCAT
>APFE031238085.1:0-15926 GCA_000404065.3 Pinus taeda
TTTATCAGAGTAGTTAGTCTGATAGTTAAAGTTTTTGATCTGAGTATGGGAATGCCTACCTCAGCGATGATATGATCTTATACATGTATTTTGTGTTGAAAATTGCAGGTTCTGACCGGGCTCTCCACAAGATGATCCTCGAAATGATAAAGTACTTCACCCTTCCTATATGATATAAAATCCTTATCTATTACAGGCTTCGTACTTTAGGGGGCAATCTGTTACACTGAAATTTGTCACCATGACTATCTACAGTTAATATGGCTCCATCAATAGTCATATTATCCTCCTTGTCAAGCCTTATACCTCTGCTCTTCATGTCAAACTTCAAAAAGAGAGAAAGTCATTAAAAAACATGTTTATCTCTAGGTACGCATGTTCTCTCTACCTTGCCTGAGTGTACGCATCCCAAGCTCATTGTACCTGCGTACTTGTACGCTCTGTAAGTCAAGGGATGGGTGTGTACCCCTGTAAAGGTCAAAAGGCGCGAGTTTCATCTTAAAAAAGTTACTTGTGGTCACTTCTAGATCCTTCTAGAAGAGTGTTTGATGTGTATTGAGCGCCTCCAGATGGTTCATGCATCCCTATGATAGAGGAACTTATCCCATCAAGAGAGGAGCTACCCCATCCAAAATAGGGAGTATCCCATTGATGTTGGAACTGAATAACTTCCTCTAGAACACTATAAATACAGACCTTGGGCCAGAGGAGGGGAGGTTGAAAGCTGAACATTCCAAAGGGTAGATGCTGCTGGAATTAGGACTTCCATTGTAAACTTGTGAGGAGAGATTACCATCCTTTCTTGTTGTCATATTGGAAGTGGGTGAGCTTGTCAAAGTAGATGAAAACTCTTGCTAGACCCTAGAAGGAACTTGCACAACACCAAGGCTCAGGTTGTAATGGTTTCTTTTTTGTTTCCTTAATACAAATAAGTCCATTCTTCTCAATGATTTGTTGTTAATGAATTGTTTCATATTCTCCTTGGTCTATATGTTGAATATGCTTTGTTTTATGGAATATTCAGGTGTTATGTAATCGTTTGATTGTTAGTGTATGCAGGTTTCAAGTGAAGGAGGAGCTCATCTGGATCGACGAGGCTAGACTGCTACAACAAGCGTTGGACTTGAGGTAGGATCGAAAAAACACTTGGTTTCTCATAGAATGATGTATGTTTAGAGAAGGATTGCTCTTAATTGTCTTGTTTGTCACTAGAGAGTCTTAGACTCCTAGGGAGGTTAATTTTGTCCGCAAAAATAACTCTTTCCGCATGACAAATTGGCGACTCCGCTGGGGAATCCATTGATGTGCTTGATTTTTCTTTTGAGTATTACTTTGATCTGAAAAGAGTCTTGTTTCTTTTGTTTTTGATTGCTTGACTGTGTTTTTGGGTGGATTAGCTTAGAGTCTAGTTTGATTTTAGTTTTTCTTCATTTTACAGTAGTACGCACCCTCTGCGTTAGACACAGTGCATACTTGTACGCGCTGTATCTTTGTACACAGAGCGTAGGTGCACCTGGTTAAATAGGCTTCCTGGATGGTGGGCTAGGTCTTAGAGATCCCTACATCCTGAGCCAAACCATGGGAGCAAAACTCTGGTGGCAATGAATGGGTGGGGGATTATATCTATGGAAACAAATCTAGACAAGGAAGTACAAAATGCCAATGAGAACTAAGGACATCTTGCAATATCAAGATCCCCCTAAAGGATCAATAGTGTGGAATTTGGCAGCCATCAACAAGCATATTATTCATCATCATGCCTTCTGGGGGATTCGAAATGGAAAAACAACAACATTCTGGATGAAATCTTAGCAACAAAGAGGAAAAATGATAGAGAGACAGGAGCTCAAGGATATATATCAATACACTAGGGACAGGAATAAGCATGAGGTGGAACATTACTGGAAGGAATAGAAAGGAATGGATAGCCGGAGGAGATGGAAGACAAAGGAAGACTAGGACCAGGCAACTGAAACAAAACAATGGGCAACTCTAGATAAAGAACTAAGGACAAGGAAGATAATGATTTTATAGGACCCTGACATCTTGAGATGGGGTCACGCCACGAAAGGTACCTTTACCATAAATGAAGCCTGTGACAAACAAGTAATACAAGATCAAGAAGGACAACATATCATACGGAAAAATATCTGGAAGGGAGGCTGGTGGTGTAAGGTAACTCACTTCCTCTAGATGGTTTTTAAAGGACGCATCTTGACCACGAACCAATTACAGAAAAGAGGCTTTCAAGGGCCCTCCTTTTTTTGGCTATGTCATCAACATAGGGAAGATATGGAGCATATCCTCAACACCTGCTAATTTACAAAGCAGAAGTGGAGGCAAATGCAAGGAGTTTTCAAAATAATGGACAGAGACCAAACTAGCATTAAAGGAACAATACTCCTATGGTGGAACCATATATATTCAAGCCCTGTAGTAAATCGGGCATGGGGTCTAGCACTAGCATTCACCCTCTCGGCGATCTAGCAAGAATGAAACCATAGAATTCTCAAGAATAAAGCAAAAACAGGAGAAAGTATGGGATGGCATAGTCCTGAATATAAGGGAAACAATCCTTACATAGACATGGCAGAAAGAGGATTGCAAGTGCCTCCCCAAGAAGCCTGTATCCTACAAAAAATAAATTTAGCCTCGGGGATGATTGCTACTAAAGCATGTAAGACAAGCAGGGTGGGTATGACCTCCGAATCCCATTTCACCCCCCCCCTCGGAAGAAGGCTTCATGAAACTTAGCTCCGATGGGGCTTCCAAAGGAAACGCTAGCAAGGTAGGGTTATGTAGCCTCTTCTGAGATCCCCAGGCTAACACCCAGCTTATTTATGCAAAAATTTGTGGGATAGCTAGTAAAAATGAGGCGAAGTTTGCTGCAGCGTGATAGGGTCTCCTAATAGCTATCAAAATGGGATATCGAAACCTAGAGGTGGAAGGAGATTCAAGCCTAGTCATAAATATGGTGGCAAAACTAAACAATGGCACTAAGTGGGATAAACTTAGTCAGAGTTGGAGGATTGCAAGACTCATCCAAGAGATAATTGAAATCATCCCCAAATTTGATTATATACAAGTCAGACACATTAGGAGAGATGGAAACAAAGGGGCTAACTTCCTGGCTAATTGGGGATGCAATCATCAATAGGATAGGCTAGAAAAGCATTGGCCAGTCTGACCCTAGGAACAACCTTTGAACCCCTGGAGGTAATACTGGCCCAGGACTCCAGACAAAGACATGAAAGCAGAAGCCAAGCAACTCATGCTCCCGATCAGGATGTAGGTCGTCAATCAGGACAGCTTGGGTGCAACCATGCGTAGTGCATGGGCACTTATTATTGCCTTCCCCCACATGCTTAAGGCAGGGGTGCGATGTCCTTCAACATGAATGCCTGTTGGGGAAGTGGGCAAGGTGGTGAGATAGTAAATAAGGTTGGGTGGCAGAGTAGGCGAGGTCATTCAACGTGCAATGCAAGAGTGAAATACTATGGAGAAGGGTCGTGATAGAGAGCAATGGAAGGTCGATGAAATAGGAGGAACCTTGGTCGCAAACGAATGCCTGCAGAAACTAGGTATGTAATTAAGCTTTGCCTCAACATTGAATCTATGTTATGGTTGGGGTTATGCTGGGGGGAAAGGAGGGGAAAGAGTCTAAAAATATGGGGAATAGAATGAAGTGGGTGGCAATGGGGGAGGCAATTTCTTGCCATGGCCTGGTTCTATGTCTATACTTTCTCTCAAATGGATAACCATGACTATGGTGGGGGGGGAATCTTGCTGGGGGATGTGAGGTTATGCACTCTGTAACTAAGGCCAGGGGAAACTAGATAGAGGCACTGTAATTCAAGAGGGGTTGGGATTTGTAGAGAGTGGCAGGGGGCTAGGAACACAACCATGGTTGTAGTCTGCAAAGAAACCACTAGAGTCGCTAGAAACCACACAAGATTGATGACAAGGCCAGGAATCCTGAGTGGGAAACTAGTTGGAGGGACCTGAGAGGCAAATACACTTCACTTTGGGCTGAGGGAGCAAGGATATGGAACCACCGGAGGCATAATGCTAGAATCAAGGAGGGCCTATGGTCTTGGCTTGAGTCGGGACGGGATGACCTGCACACAATCCATAGTAAGGGGGAATGGAACAATGATGGGACATGAGGTAAGGGTCAGAGACCTCCCCTCCAGGATCTATGGGCTTCGGCCACCCCTGCATGTATGCGGTGAGAAATGGAGGAGAGGAAAAACATGAACACACAAGCTGGTGTATTACGAAAATTCTAAATTTGAATCTAACTTTTCTTAGGTGTCACCAGTGTTCTGGAAAACAAGTCATTCCCTGTGCTATGAGAGGACATGGGCGGGGCAGGATAGGCCTGAACCCCCAGACAAATAAGGGGCTAAGCATGTCGAAAACTTACAGGAGTAATCAGTAGAGAACCTCATCATTGAAGCAGCATAGGCTTATGTTGGCTTGTATGGGCTTGACCCAGATTCAGAGGTGATTTAGCCAAGCAAATCCTAGTACTACTGGCCCTTTCGGCAACAGTCTGCGAAGCACGGACTGAGGTCTCACCCAAATTAGTATGGGAGGGTGATAGAACCAGGTTTTCGCACCTTGTGGATGTCTGATGAGCTTTTGGAGGTTCGCAGTTTGACCCTTCGTACACGTCGCTATGTGCACTTACTATCCCTTCGCAGCCTATGATGTTGCTTCTGCACAGCCCTACTCAGGGCGCAACCCATATAATACCCAAGTCCCTTGCTATTTGATCTATTATTAACCAAATTACTTAACTTATTGGTGTAAGACTAATGATTATTACAGCATATTCAGCAATCATATCAGTGCTCGCGATAAATAAAATTGTATAACTGTAAAGAAGGAAATGCACAAGTAGATACACAGAAATAGGAATCAACTTCTCTTTATTATTCTTCAATCAAGATTACAGACTTGACACCACCCTGCGCACTCAGCTACAGGGGTATGCGCACTCAGTTGTGGACTCTACTAGGCCTCTGCGCACTCAGCTGCAGAGCCTCTTCCTACTACTGTGACCCAATACACTTAGACTCCTACTCTATGCTCGAACCATTCATATTCTTCTCTCAAATTTGCTCATTAATTATATTTACAACTTAGAGCCTCGCTCTTATTTATACAATCCCATGGTCCGTGGACCATGGGTAGGCCGACATGACTTTACATTATATTACAATACTTTGGGGCGGACAGCCCTATGACTTTACCTATACGTCGCACTCCACGCCCGCAATTCGCGGAGTCTTACAAAAAATTTGACCAAAACTTGGGCTTTGAGCCCCAAAACATCTTTTGGGGGGATTCCATGCCCAACAGGCCCCCAACACAATCATCGTGACTCATCCTAAGTCACTCTGCTAGTGCAGTGATCTTGGCACGGAGCCCTTCCAACTGGTCCCGTACTGCTCGGAAGTCTGCGGTGCCCTGTTCTGCAGTTTGCTAGACCTATTGCATTCTTTCTTCTGAAT
This sequence comes from Pinus taeda, assembly GCA_000404065.3. Classification (NCBI taxonomy): domain Eukaryota; kingdom Viridiplantae; phylum Streptophyta; class Pinopsida; order Pinales; family Pinaceae; genus Pinus; species Pinus taeda. The sequence continues at coordinate 5,520 of APFE031238085.1, forward strand.
CATCCACGTCTGAATCATGTCCTTACATTGGTACCGGCATCTGGTGCATGTGTTTATAGTCTCGTGCCCTTATGCGGTTCCTTGGGTCACAAAGATTGTGCTTCAGCCAATTAGTCAAAGAGCCAGCCCACTAGTGTAGGGTTTCAAGTGGTTGTCATTTACTTTGCCTGGGAAGGGTTCTCCATTTAGTTTGACTAGCTGGACCACGCCTCCATCTATGACCTCCTTTACCACATATGGTCCCAGCCAATGCATTCTGAATTTTCCCAAAAAAATTTCAAACTTACTGTCATACAGTAGTACTAAGTCATTTACCTTGAAGGTGCACAACTTGATATGGCGGTCATGCTAGGCTTTTTCACACTACTTTTGTACCTGTTGCTGAAAGCCAGCCAGAAACTGTTCTTCCTTGAGTTCTTCTAATTGTGCGAGCCTTTCTTCCAGAGCTTCGCGGTCTATCATGCCTGTGAGCACTGCTATTCGTAGACTAGGTACGATGTATTCCATCGGCATGACAGTTTCTGTGCCATAGACTAACTGGAAAGGTGTTTGTCTCATCAATTTCTTTCACGTTGTCCTGTATGCCCAAAACATAGTAGGTACGTGTAGGTCTCAGTCGTTCCACTGCTAGTTACATACTTTGGTCAGTGCAGTCTCCAATATTTTTTTAAATGCCTCTACTGTCCCATTAGCTTGTGGGTGGTACAGTGTGCTTTTCTAATGATATACCTGGAACTCTTCTATGAGTGTGTTGATGGTTTCATTCAGGAAATTTGTTCCGCGATCACTCATTAAAATTTTTGGACAGCCAAATCGTGTCAACACATTTTCAAATAAAAACTTCACAGCCGTAGCGGCTGTGCAGTCCTTAATCGGTTGTGCTTCCACCCATCATGTCAGGTACTCCATCGCGGTGATGATGAAGTGCGCACCCATCTTTCCCTGAGGTTTGATCAGGCCCACAAAGTCGATTGCCCATTTCTCAAATGCTTGCAGTGTCATTTGGGGATTTAGTGGCATCTCGTCCCTTCGTGATGGTTTTCCCATCCTTTAACATATATCACAAGCCTTACAGTGCTATTTCGAATCCTGGTGTAGGGTCAGCCACCATAACCCTACACAAATAATCTCCTGTACAGACACGCATCCTTCATAGTGTTCGCCTACAATGCCCCTATGTTCTTACGCGAGGATCTAACCTCATTCAAATTCAGGTATGTATCTTCGCAATATCTCATCGTTGCCCATCTTGTAGAGGTGCCCCGCGATGACAGAAAAGGCCACCGTGCACACCACCAATTCCTTCTTCTGTTGGGTTGAGTATTCCTTCGGCACAGTCCCTGTTGTTAGAAAATGGATTAAATCTTCGAAGTGTCCATCCGCAATGCGGACTGCAAAGAGTTGTGCATCAGGTAGTCCCTCCTCCAAATTTTTTGGTTCCTCGCCCATCTCAATTCATGACAAGTGTTCTGGTCCTGCGTTTAAATGTCCTAGCTTTACTATGACCTCAAAATCATATTCTTGAAATAATAAAATCCATCTGCATATTTTGCCCCCCAACATAGGCTTGTTCACCACGTATTTCAACGTGGAATGGTTGGTGTACATCTTGAAATCTCCTCCAAGTAAATAGTGTTGGTATTTTTGGAGCACGTACACCATTGCCAACCCCTCATGTTCAGTGGAGGAGTAGTTATTTTCTGCTTTGGAAAATCTTCGCTCGCAAACGCAATTAAGTGATCCACACCCTCCGCGCCCTCCTGTGTGAGCACGGCTCCCAATGCGACACACGACGCATCCACATGTACATGAAATTCCACATCCCATTTTGGGAAGACCAGGACTGGAGTGGGGGCCAGTTTCCCCTTCAGGACATCCAAACTCTTCATGCAATCATCATTTCAGCAATATGTAACATCGTTTTTCAATAGCTTTTCCATCGGCGCGCTTATTTGGGCATAACATTTGATGAACTTCCTATAGTATCCAGTGTGTCCCAAGGTAATGCATAGTTGTTTAACACTTTGTAGTGCTTCCAAATTTAGGATAATGGCAATCTTCACAGGGTCCACAATCAGCCCTTGTTTGCAGACCACATGTCCTAGCAAGCTCCCAAAGGGAATGAGGAATGTGCACTTCTTAAGGTTTAGCGCAATTTGGTGTCGGCCGCAAGTATCCAGCATCAAGTGTAAGCTCGCTACATGATACTTAACTAATCCAAAGACATTCCAATCATCTAGATAGACCTCCAAAAATTTGTGGATGTATTCTTTGAACGCGGCTACCACGATGCGCGAAAATATAGCTGGTGCATTCTTCAGTCCAAACGGAATAACAATGTACTGAAAGCAGCCCCATTCTATTATGAAGGTCATTTTGCTCCTATCTTCCACCACTACCTTGATCTGATGGTACCCTGAGAACCCATCCGTGAATGAGTATGCTTCCTGACCGCCAACATTCTCTAGTACTTCATCTATGAATGGTGTTGGGAATGGATTGTGTACACAGGTATTGTTCAACTTCCTGAGGTCTACGCATATTCTTATTTCCCCCTTCTGTTTTTTCTCTTATACTACCATAGGACTCACCCAGTCAGATTCTTCCACTAGTTCAATAATTTTGGCTGCGGGCATTTTGTCTAATTCGTCACAGACCTTTTCTTTATACTTTGGATTCAAGTGGTAAGGTTGCCGCTTAATTGGATTTACGTCGGGCTTCAGGGTGATATTCATCATCCCTAAATCGCCAATGATCCCTTTTAAGTCTGTAATTTTGGTCGAGAACAAGTCTTGGTATTCGCGGAGTAACTCAACGAAATTATCGATTGTGGCATCGTCCCAATAGTCCCCAAGCATTGCATACTTTAGCTCTGCCTTCGTTCCAATGTTGACCTGCTTCGTCTTTAGTAGCGCGGTCATGTCGGGGTCTTCACATGATGGTCTGTGAATCTCGTGGTTGCCTTTTGTTTCTTAAATCTTAATGTTTCGTGGGTCCTCATCATCCTCCTCGATATTTACATTATAACAATTTAGTGTGTTGCCTAACTGTGTCACCCATTCTAGCTGAAGTACTCCCATTGGCTCCTTTGGTATTTTTGAAGATAGTGAAGGTTGATCTTTAAATGTGAAGGTTAAAAAAAATCCTTTTGTAGGACATCCCATTCGCCCATACCATGGCGGAGCTCCGTCTCAGTATACCAAGTCATTGGTATGACGTCCAGGGTATGGTATAATAAATGTACCCATTCATGTTGTGGATCTTTCCTGTAGACCTTGGTCGATTTCGCAAGGTGCGCGTGTGGATCGTCTCGTCTGTCATATTTGTCTACTAGCTGTATTTTTGGTTTCGCAAATCATAGGTGCATCATTCTTCTATAGCCACGACAATCCTCAAAACTTCCTTTATGTGTACCCCATCATCATGCGGGTGTCACGCGTAGTGCCCACTTCAATGCATCGAACCGTTGTTGTTCTGGTATTACGCTTTCAAATTTTCTCAGGAATTCATCCACCACTGACAATCCATCATATGTCGATAGCTCCCTTGCCTCTATTGTCACGCAACGCAGTGATCTAACCATCATGTTGCAATTCAGTGTTGTTACTTCGTGCAGTCGATTTTGCCATTGTTCTATTTCTTTGTCTGAATCTGAAGTGCAGGAGCTTTCACGCTCCCACGAAATCCTTCCATCTATAGTTGAATTCACCCAATCTTGTTCTCACACAATTTTCTTGTAAATACAATCAAGATTGTCATCACTATCATCGTAGCACATCGGTTCAGTGTATCACACTCCTTCGTCTGGATCTAGTGGTACTACTACGCGTAGTGACTTTTTCTCAAAGATCATTTTGCGCTTCTTCAAATTTATGACTCTATTCATATCGGTGGCCTAGTCTATTCCTAGTAGCACAGGATATGGATCATTGTTATCGACAATCTTTATCACTTCAAAATCCACCTGTGCGCTCGCACCTTCAATATCTATAGTTACCCCTTGTAATCTTCCCATGGGAAAAATCTTCTGTTGGTTTGCCATTCATAACTGAATAGGAGACCACTGTAGCACAAGTCTACCCATGCATTCCCATGTTTTCTTTGGTAGTACATTCACATCCCAACCCAAATCCAGGATTACCTGATCCGTTTCATACTCGCCGATTTGCGAGTCAACCTCATTTCCCTTCCTATGCGCAATGCATGCTTTCCAAGTTTCCAGACCACACACGGTTCTGTTGACCCTGTGCACCTAGTGATAAGTTCCTATAGTCCTTTAACTACCTTGTTGTTGTGCAGTAGTTTCATGCATGTCTCCAGGAAGGTAGTGAGCATTGAAGGATCCATCCCTGGTTCTAGTTGATACTTACTACCTGAAATGGAGGGCTCCGTGAAGCTCTTCTTCGCTTCCATGAATGTCTCCTTGGCACGTTCTAAATCAAATTTGGGTTCCTTTGTAGGAGCCTTGCAAACCCACACACTTTCTTCTGGTTGCTTCCCTTTATCCTCTCTCGTGGTCATACCGCTCTTAAGCATCATGTTTACATTTGGGTCTTCTTCGCGTAGTTCAGACCTCATCATTTGTGAATTTTGAGTCGGAGGGGGTTGGATTACCCCCTTTTCACACATCCTTGTTATCAGTGAAGGGCAGTCTTCTGCCTCATGATCAAGTTGTGTACAGTACCAACATGATGTCCTTGCCGAGTTTGTAAAATCGCGGGCATAGTGCCTTGGCCCTCCGCAATTGCAACAAATTAGTTGTCTGTGGCCCCTTCCTAGTCCCATTCCACTCTGACCTCAATCGCGCCCCTGAAATCCAGTGCGTGCCATCCCTGCATTGGGGTCGAGGGCTCGTGTTTCAGTCTGCACCCTATAGGCAGGAGTCTAGTCCATCATTAGTTCGTAGCTACCGCAGGTGCATTCATCATGGTCTAACGACCTGCAGAAATTACAAAACAATTGTTGGGACGTTTGTGTATACTTCTGCAACAGGTGACAATTATCCATGGTGTGTTTTCCTCCTTGTTGGAGAGGTAAATCCCCTCTACAGATAGAGGCGATCCCTAATAGCCCAGAACGGGTCTAGCAACAATCAATCAATGCTACTCTACAAGTTCCTAGTTGCAATTAAAAAGTGGGTAATGAGAACCTACTTGGATTCCAGCACTATTGTTGATGAAGAGATGCCACTCTCACTCCTTTGCTCTGGTCAGTCACGATCCTCCACTATCCTCGTAGATGGACACCTGCACATGCAAAGAGAGAACAAACACAAGCGTGAAATCTAGTAAAAACAACTATACATCAGTCAGAAAGGATGTAATTCACATCAACCATTATAAGACAAATGAGAATGGAACCATAACAGTATTCATCTATCTTTTATTAATCAAAAACAGAGAAAGGTACAACCAATGTTCTGACGCTGAGTCATTCTCAAGAGGGTCCAGCCAGCAGGTCTCATAAGCATTCACCCTTGGAGGTAGATCTCCCAAGACAAACAACTCTCTCTCTCAAACAAGGCAACAAGACTTCACAACCTTCCTTAAGCTCTCTAGCAATCCACACTTAACACACCAACTGCCTATTAGGAGCAGCACTAAAAACACTATGAATTCCTCTATGTCAAAAGCTATATGTCCAAAAAAACTAGCTGCTCATGGCAATGGTGGAGGCTTATATAGGAGAAGGAGTCTCCATGGATGGTGGAAGGATAAGCTTATCTCCAAGAAAGGTGGCTCATATGACGAACAGACATGCCATAGAAGGGAGGGCGACCATTACAAAGCCAACAACCAGGTCTGGAGTCATCTGGAAGTCTGGCTATTAGAACAAACTCGCCCAAACAGGATCAGCGCGAGTGCGTAACTGGACTGGCGCGCTGACATCGCATCTCAGTAATAGAAGAGGTCTGGTCAGTGCGACTTAGTACAAGCAGAGGATGCGATGGCTATGAAATTCGATCAGCGCGGGAAACCCATGTGCTTCCGCGCTGGAAGTGCACCAATTGCACTATCATCCGCCAGTCAGCGCGATTATTTCAATAACAATCGCGATGATCCAATTAACTTAGGCAAAGAGGGTTTTTTGGCCATTTCAGAGAGCATGAACATGATGGATTTGATTTCATGACACAGTAGGGAGACTGACAAGGAGACAGTGACAATTTACTGTGTAACAGATTCCCCCTAAAGCATGAAGCTCGAGAGAGTGGGAGGGGTGAAATGCTTTATAAAACTGTTGAACCGGAACACCACCAGGAAGAACCTGCACGTAGGTACAACTGATATCTCGATTACATGTATTCTAGGCATGGGCGCAACCATCCAAAAGACATACGAAGAAGGTCTGTGGTATGGACACATCCACCCAGCTGAAGAGACCATGATGATAAAAAGGTATGGTCGCAGCCATCCTAAAGACTCAGGTATGGGCGCAACCATCCATCAATGAGTCATGTACTAACAATCCACAAAATCACAGCCTGGTTCGCAAAAGAATAGAACCAGGGTCTTGTGCTCCATCCAAACCCGAACGAAGTACAAGTCCAAGCATGTGAATACAGGAGTCGAAGTTGAACATGCTTGAACATCGTCTGATTACCAGCCAATGATGAAAGCTGTTAACAGACACGAGAGGTGCCACCAGTAATGACGATGGTCCTCAAGGTACTATAGGTACAATCCACGGCATGCGAATGAATGAGCCGGTGTCGAACACCCGTAGAGTCATCAGATCGGAGGCCAATGATGAAAACCTCGCGTCGAACATGAAGAACCTGCCATTGAGGCATGCAGGCTCCAAGGTACCTGAAGGGAGTCTCTAGGTCACCTTCCTGGATAATGAGCTGAAGTCGACAGGAAGTGATCTTCGTCGAAGGTGGGCCATGATGTTTCCCACATCATCGACATGAGACGGAAAGAGATAATATGTTTTGTGTGAGATATCAGAGGGAGGTTGAGTATTCTTGCAGAGGCCAACTTCTCTTGAACATATCGGTGGCACAACGACGGATTTGGTAGTATTTGAGGTCAAATGATCAAGGGTCATGATGACAAGACGATGAGAAGATGAATGGTCAAATAGGATAACCCAAACCCATGGAGGAAAATGTGAGACGAGATGAGATGTCCCCACCCAGACACAAATGCAGACAGTGCCATGTTCAAGAGCGACATATTGCCGATGACAACAATTATGATTCCTTTATTTCCCCCACCATTTCTGGCGAGTACCCCGATTATTTTTGGATGACAAGCTTGACAGGGATAGCATACGCTTGAAGAGCATCATTTCGACGAAATCCGATGTCATTAAGTTTTAACGAGTCTGACAAAGGAAGAACTCGACGCCTTTTCCTCTTTACAGAGTCTGAAAAGAAAGCAGAAAAGAAAACTCTATGGGGGTCCTTTTTCGTAAAGTTTTGTCTCTCAAGCTTGAAAAAGTATAAAACGATGCTCGAAAGAACCGCCCGATCATTACGACCGAGGAGTACTTTTCGTAAATAGTGACCTCGACCCAAAAAAGTAAAAAAGCTGTCAGAAGCACATCGTTTTAGAGCCAATAACGAGTGTGAAACGAAAAACACCCGGTGATCTTTGTTGATTTAAACGGTCGAAAAAAGAGCTTTAAAAGCAACCACCTCTCGTTCCTTTTGACGAGATGAAAGGGAGCTCGGCTATCTTTTCTTGCTTTATGTCGAAAAAGAGCTTAAAGACGACATTTTTTTGGGACCAAGTGTATATAGAACCATTGTGACCACGCCGACTTCGAGAACCTGCACAAGAAAACCACCCGCGTAAACCTGTTTGACATGTTAAAAAACATAGTAAAACGTGCATAAAGGCATAATATAGTGACATTATCACTAAATCCATGGTAAAAGCATGACAAAAGCACACTTTTATAAAAAACCATAGTCAATTAAGAATTTTTTACCATAAATAGGGGGGTAAAAGACATTTTTTACCATTGTTACCATTTTGAGCCTTGGAGAACGTTGTGGAGCTGTGAAGTTGATGGAGCGAATTCCACCCCGTGCGGACACCATTCATCCAGCAGCTTGTTCCAGGTAGGTTCCTCTTGCCCTGCGCTTCATTTTGAGTCCTTTTTTGAGCATTTCCACGGTGGGATTTGGCCATTTGGCCGAATTTTTTGAGCGTTGGTGCGCTCTCGGTCAGCGCGGATTCGCTCGTCGGGTCCGCGTTGATCGATTTATGTTTACACACACCACCTCCCGGGTCAGTGCGGAAAACACGTGTGCTTCCGTGCTGACCCAAGGAAAAAACAAAGAGGCGTCATGGTCAACGCGACTGTTTTAAAAACAGCCGTGCTGATGACATGAAGTTTTATTCTTATGTTTTTTAACGTAGAAACTTCGATGGTCAGCATTCTAATGTTTTTTGGTGGTCATGCAGGACGCAATGGCATTTGTATGGCAAGAGAGGGCTCATGATAACGAAGATATAGCTGCTTATGCCAATGCGGGGTGCCGAAATGCAATGCGGGCATGCGGTTTCCTCAAGTTTTTCCTCACTCCACGCTTGAGAGCACAACCTGACCTTCTGGAGCTCTTGATCAGAGCTTGGAACCCAGTCGACGGAAAATTCACAATCTGAGGCCGTGATATTGAGTTCGATTACATGAATATTTACTTTTTGACTGGGTTGTCACGCTGGGGTGCGATGCCCATTCTGGAGGGGCAACAGCCCAGTGGTGAGGCTCTTGACCAGCTCATAGCTCGAGTGTGTCCACAAGCGCATAAAACACGGAGTGGAAAGGTGAGAATTCTGACGGTGGGTGACATGGTCCTTCGCACCATACTCTTTATGGTGACCCGGGGAGCGGGGAGTTTGGCCAATCACGAGGCCTCAAAGGCCCATCTACTATTAGCTCTCGATTGTCTTCAACCCACTGTATTCAACTGGGCAGCAGTGGTGACGGCCAGCATGAAGAGGAAACTGAGCAACTGTCGATGCGGAGAGTCGAAACAGTTCGGCTATGGGTCGCTCTTACTTCCACTTATGCTGGAGCAGGTGCTGTTGGCATTATGGATAAATTGTTGTCCTTGATGGCAACCCATATAGGTGATGGATCACTGTACAACAGGTCAGTAGCAGCGATTGATGGTCAGCTATCAAATATTGAAGAAAAGAAGGGGTACGTAGGTACACCTTACATAAGGTGCGTACACGCAGGTTGGTGTTACATAAAGTGCATACATACCCACAGCTATCCCATTCAGGAGGTGCGTACACCCAGTGCACACATTTCAAGGCAAAGAAAAGAACATGTGGGGTTTCTTATGTTTTACACTTGGTTTTTAGCCGACGGTTTTGTGTTATTATGGTGTCAGCCCGTGGTATTAATCCATGATTTAAGGAAGAGCTTTATTATATAAAGAAAAGGAGATCATTTGGCCTAAGCATGTTTTTGGTTGAATATCTTATGAGGGTAAGATCTGGTCTAGATCTAAATAAGGCGAATCTACTGATGGACTAAGATCTCTTCGGCGCATGTTCAAATCTGTAGATCTGACTGTCTGGGTTCTTTCTGAAGTCTTGAAATCATCTATACCCAAAGGTACGTAGGTACAGTGAGAGAAAAGTGCGTACATACGCAGGAACGAAGAGTTTCAGGTGCGCTCGTACGCAGGGAAAGAAGGGTTTCAGGTGCACCGGTACGCAGGTATAGAAGGGTTGCAGGTGCGCCCGTACACAGGCACAGAAGGGTCTCATGTGCGCCGGTACGCAGGTACAGAAGGGTTGCAGGTGCACCCATACGCAGGCACAGAAGGGTTTCAGGTGCGGAGGACCGCAGGCAGTTCAATGGACTCAGAGCGAGGTATGCAGGCTAGCAGTTGAGCAGGATGCGTATGTAAGCAGGCGAGCAGTTGAGAAGGATGCATACTGTAAGCAGGCAAGCAGTTGAGCAGGGTGAGTACTGTAAGCAGGCAAGCAGTTGAGCAGGGTGCTTACGTAAGCAGGTGAGCAGTTGAGCAGGGTGCTTACTTCTCTTAAAATATTTGTTTATCATTGTTATGTTCTGGGTTTAGTCCTATTATTGTTGATCTGGTTACTACAGTTGACTGGGTGATTCTCTTATACTTGATGATCATTTGATGCTTATGGATCCAGTTTGAAAATTTATGAAAAGTGGTCCTTGTAAGAAAATAAGTAGGGGGTTGTAGCTCCCTTCCAGGAGAAACTGGAAAACGAGAGAGAGTTGTAGCTCTCTGCAGGTTGCAGCCTGCGTACTGGTAAAGGACTGCACCAGTACAAGACCATTGTAGAAGGAGTTTCTAATTTGAAAGAAGATAGAGACATATTGCAGCAGGTGGTTTTCACCCACATTGGGTTTCCACCTTATATCTGGTGTTCTTTGATGTGACTGTCTGTTTTCTTGTTC
>APFE031238085.1:17952-37004 GCA_000404065.3 Pinus taeda
AGCGTGAAATCTAGTAAAAGAAACTATACATCAGTCAGAAAGGATGTAATTCACATTAACCATTATAAGACAAATGCAAATGGAACCATAACAGTAGTCATCTATCTTTTATTAATCAAAAACAGAGAAAGGTACAACCAATGTTCTGAAGCTGAGTCCTTCTCAAGAGGGTCCAGCCAGCAAGTCTCATAAGCATTCACCCTTGGAGGTAGATCTCCCAAGACAAACAACTCTCTCTCTCACACAAGGCAACAAGACTTCAAAACCTTCCTTAAGCTCTCTAGCAATCCACACTTAACACACCAACTGCCTATTAAGAGCAGCACTAAAGCACTATGAATTCCTCTATGTCCAAAGCTATATGTCCAAAAACTAGTTGCTCATGGCAATAGTGGAGGCTTATATAGGAGAAGGAGTCTTCATGGAGGGTGGAAGGATAAGCTTATCTCCAAGAAAGGTGGCTCATATGACGAACAGACATGCCATAGAAGGGAGGGAGACCTTTACAAAGCCAACAACCAGGTCTGGAGTCATCTGGAAGGCTGGCTGTTAGAACAAACTCGCCCAAACAGGATCAGCGCGGGTGCATAACTGGACTAGCGCACTGACATTGTATCTCAGTAACAGAAGAGGTCTGGTCAGCGCGACTTAGTACAAGCAGAGGATGTGCTGGCTATGAAATTCGATCAGCACGAGAAACCCATGTGCTTCCGCACTGGCAGCGTACCAATTACACTATCATCCGCCAGTCAGTGCGGTTATTTCAATAACAATCGTGATGATCCAATAAACTTAGGCAAAGAGGGTTTTTTGGCCATTTCAGAGAGCATGAGCATGATGGATTTGATTTCATGACACAGTAGGGAGACTGACAAGGAGACAGTGACAATTTACTGTGTAACACTCCTATTTGATAGATCATGCATCATAAAGCACATGTCGCACTTAGCCCTGCCTGTACCTCAAGGTTTAACAGCATCGGCCCTCCTCCTGCCAAGTAGTTCACAAACACTGGACAGTGGTCCTTGTCATGCCCTTGGCCTTTGCATTTTATGCACCATACTTCCTCGTGCATCTCCGGCCGAGGTGTCCTGTCCTGTTTCAAACTTCGCATTTCCATACACAAATTTTGCAGTTGCACGTGGATTTGTTGGACTCCCAACCTAGGGTCTCGTATATGAGTCTCATGTAATCTCATTGCCATCTCCAACGCTTCGGCCTGGGTGGAAATTTTTTGCTGTGACAGCGTCGTACTTAAGCATGGCGTAAGTGATGCTACAAACCATGCATGATGTTGTCCATCTGTCAACGTCATATTGGCTTCGCAAATCGTATTCTTTAGCCTTTGGTCCAAATCCTAGGGGGTCTCTCCCAGGAGCATCGTGATCTCCTTAAACCCGATGATTATTTTTGTTTCTAATTTTGGCCTGCTAAATTTCCTGTTTAGTGAGGCCTGGATCTCTATGATTCCTACGTTTGGGTGGTCATTAGAATGCTTGATATACCATGTTAATGCACGACCCTGCAGCACGCTCACAAGCATAGCATTTTTAATATTTTCATCCACGACGCCTTGTGCTTCCCATACTACTCTTACCACGAACCAGAATTGGTCCGGATCTTCATTTCCCACTCCTCTTCATACCGGTAGTTTGATCTCAGTCACCATACCGAACTGTGGTGGTGGAGGAGGTGGGGTGGGTGGAGATGGGGCTGAGGAGGGTGAGATGGTTGGCGGTGTGGGTGGAGGTGGTAAACGTGTAATACGCTACCTTATTAGACTGATCTCACTTCTCGGAGAAACTTTCACGAGCTCTTCCTTGCTTTCCTGCTAGCGTGATATTAAGGGACTAGTTTCCAACTCTTCATTACTTTCATTTCTATATATCTTCCCACTTCGCATAGCCCCAAACATTAATTTATTCGCATAACCTGCTTTTCACACAATAGCATCTTAATCCAAGTTTTCAAATATTTAATATACTTACCTCGCAGTCCCTTCAGGAAACTTTGCTCCACCTCACTGTAGCTAACAGTCATTTCTACCGCAAACTCAGTGATAAATCCTCCTACTAATCAATCGAGCCAATGGTCCACAGGTCACGTGATCTTATCTCCTGACGCTTCTAGTCTGCACACTAATTCTGAAGTCCACACTATTGGTTTGTCGAGCCTACACCTTCCCTGACTGTCTGCTAACTTCACGATCCACTCATATAGCTCAGAAGGAAAGGACACAAAGAAGATTTCGTGTATTTCTGTATACAAGTAGCGCTCCAACCACTGTTCCTTAGATACTCGTAGATTTATGTTTTCCTATGCCACGAACTTGTGAATCTTCTTGTCCAACCACTCTTCAATTTCTTTATTTGTTGGATTCCAGTGGCACGGCATCAGACATCCCTTATGCAGATCCCAGTCCCAGCAACGAACCATTTGTTGGCTTGTATGGGCCTAACCCAGGTTCAAAGGTGATTTAGCCAAGCAAATCCCGGTACTACTGGCCCTTTCGGTAGTAGTCCGCAGAGTGCAGACTCAGGTCTCACCTGAAGTAGTATGGGAGGGTGCTAGAACCAAGTTTCCACACCCTAGGGATGTCTGATGAGTTGGAGGTCCGTGGTTTGACCCTTCGTGCACGTCGTTACGTGCACTTGCTATCCCTTCGCAACCTTTGATGTTGCTTCCACGCAGCCCTACTCGGGGCACAACCCATATAATACCCAAGTCCCTTGCTATTTGATCTGTCATTAACCAATTACTTAACTTATTGGTGTAAGGCTAATGATTATTACAACATATTTAGCAATCATATCAATTCACATGATAAATAAAACTGTGTAACTATAAAGAAGGCAATGCACAAGCAGATACACAGAAATAGGAATCAACTTCTCTTTATTATTCTTCGATCAAGGTTACAGACTCGACACCGCCCTACGCACTCAGCTGCAAAGGTCTGCGCACTTAACTGCGGACTCCACTAGGCCTTTGCGCAGTCAGCTATAGAGCCTCTTCCTACTACTATGACCCAATACACTTAGACTCCTACTCTATGCTCGAACCATTCATATTATTCTCTCCAATTCGCTCATTAGCTATCTTTACAACTTAGAGCCTCGCTCTTATTTATACAATCCCATGGTCCACAGACCATGGGTAGGCTGACTTGACTTTACATTATATTACAATACTTTAGGCTGAGCAGCCCTATGACTTAACCTATACCTCACGCTCCGCGCCCGCAATTTGTGGAGTCTTACAAAATCTTTGACCAAAACTTGGGTTTTGTGCCCCAAAACATGTTGTGGGGGGATTCCATGCCCAACAAGTTACCATGAGGGGACAGATTTTGGCATTCGAAAATTGCTGGAAGAATGGGGAGAGGAGGTAAAGCAAGGAAGCAAGACAGAGGAAGAGATGGATAACTGGAGGACTCTTGTTTCGGATCTAGGGAACACCCAAGGGAGAATCACACAATTCAAGCAAATGTTGTACTTGTACTGGTTAATGAAAAGTCTACTCGTCAAGGCAATGAAGTAGATACCTATGGGTATGGCGGTGACAGTTCAGGGAATGTCGAATTATAAGAAGGACATGGAGAAAATTCTCTTCTAGCTGCTTAAACAGGATATCAAGATGGACAGAATTGACCGCCACATCCTTGCATTCTAGACTTGTATGGCATGCTAGGGACATCAGCTAAGGATCCAACTCCTATCGCATCCGTCTTAGAGGAACAGAAGGATTAGACTCATCCCCATGCATAATTTTGGTCTATGCGGTTAGCTTTTAATTTTTATGTTGCAAATGTCAGTTTTTACAGATATGTAGTGTCTGTACATGAGATAGAGAAGTATCTAAACTGGCTGGAAAGATTGAAACAGCATTGTTTTTGGATGGCTTACAACATTGATCGGTGGCCAACAGACTTGGTTTCCCCTCGGGGCAAGTTGAGGCCACCTGGTTAATATGTGTGGTGTAAACTCGCTTATTATATAATAGAAAATGGGATGGACCTTCGAAGCTTAACAAACAAAAATAAATTATAAACTCAAGGGATATAAACCCTAAGTTAAATATTATAAACCATAAATAAGGATTAAAACCTAAACATTAGTATTATAAACCTCACGGTTAATATCATAAACCCAAGGGATTAATATTATAAACTCAAGGGATATAAACCCTAAGTTAAATATTATAAACCATAAAATAAGAATTAAAACCTAAACATTAATATTATAAACCTCAGGGTTAATATCATAAACCCAAGGGATTAATATTAAAAAAGCAAGGGATTATAAACCCATGGGAACAACATTTAGCCCTAACATTAATATTAAACATAGGAATATAAACCCTAAGATTAATAAACCCAAGGTATTATTATTATGAACCTAAGGTATTATAAACTGAATGGATTAATATTAAACCCTAAGATTAATATTATAAACCTTAGGCTTAATATTAAACCCTAGGAATATAAACCCTATGATTAATATTAGAAACCCTAGGATCTATATTATAAACCCAGGGAATTAATAAACTAATTAGATTAATATTAAAAACCTAAGGGATTATAAACTCAAGTGAATAACATTAAAACCTAGGACTAATATTAAACCCTTGCATGACTTGAATATCTGTAATGAACTCTTCTAGGTTTTTATAGATTCGGTTCATTTTATGGATCAATGTAGTGGACCCTTGGGTTTAAGGTTTATAGTTAACAAGATTCAAAACATCGCTAACAATGCCATGACTATGATGATTATGGTTAACGATTGCATGACTATGGTTGACCATGGTTTTACTATGGTTGACTATAGTTGATCATGATTAACTATGGTTGAACATGGTTTGCATATGACTCACCATCGTTTGACCAAGGATTTATCATTTTCAACCATAGTTAAACATTATTTACTATAGTTGACCATGATTTCATTATGGTTACCATTGAAATGGTGGTTTTTGATGCTCAACCATGGTTTGACTATGGCTAATCATGACCATCCACTATAGGCATCCATGGTCAACAATGGCCTTACACCATAGTTCAATATAGTTCACTATGGTTGACAATGGGCCACCTAGTGATAGGCCATGATATTCGTGGTAATTGTGGTTCACCATGGCAGTCATGTTGAATATTATTTACTATGATGCCCATGCTTACTATAGTTGACCATGTCAAGAATAGTCAATCATAACAGTGTGGACTATAGTTGACCATGCAAACAATAGTCGGCCATAATTAACATGTTTTAATGGATAAATTGATTTATAGGTAAGACATTATAAATGTGTGGAATAATATATTATTAATGTACCAATGATATTATATTAAACTTTAATTAAGGCTATTTAAATGTTTTCTACATTTGTTGATATTATATTAATGTCATAATTAAATATTAATGATATATTAAACATTAAATATTCATGTACTAATTGTGTATCAAGTAACTATTGTATCAATAAACTAAATTAATTATATAAGTTAATGTATTAATGTATCATATAATATGTAAAATACTAAAATATTAGTATGATTATTTTAGTATAAAAATATTTATATATACTATTTTGGCGTTAAAATGAAGTATTTAAATAATATTATTTCAACTTAACCAATTAATATTTTTTTTTTTTTTTTTTTTTTTTTTTTTTGCATGTGGTTCACGAGCACCCTGGTCAGTGAGTGATCACTACATCCACGGAAAAATCTGGGTGATATCTAGGCTAAATTGCCCCTCGGCCTACTGCAAGACCTGACCCCAAGGGCTTCGGGTGGATTCGACCCTGTGACCTCCCGATGGCAAGGCACGGTTTTTGACCAACTGAGCTAACCCTTGGGGCTAGTTAACCAATTAATATTAATTGGTAAAGTATTATTAATAATGTAATTAATAATTAATTAATTAATTAATTAATTAATGAAATATTAACGATATTAATTGTATTGACGATATTAAATAATCAATTAATTAATTAATGACCATATATAATATAGTCATTATTGACTAATATTAATTAATGACTATAATATTAATTCATTAATTACTATTAAACATTAATTAATAAATTATTATATCTATTGATTAATATAATTATATTTATTTGATTAATATAATTATATTTAATTAATTATTTAATTATAACACTAATAATAAGGTATTTTTATTGTTACTAACTATTTTTTCAAATCCCTTATCAAATATTTATATGTCTAACCTGGTTCTAATTGTAACACCCTCCTCCCACATCTACCCAAACAACCAGCCAGTCAGGGTAAACATGTGACAAGAGGCTAATATGATATTATTCGGCCTCCTAAGTCACGTTAAGGAAGTGGAACCAACAGAGACACACCATACTGATATTCAACATCAACTACAGGACCCTTAGGAATCAATGCAATACTTTAAACAGCTTTCCCTTGAGTCCCAATGAACTTTTGGACAACTTAAGCCTCATTCGCTCTCATGCTATAGGCATGACAGCGTCCAGAAACCAAAATTCGCTCTCACAAGATTCCTGCTAGTGACCAAAAACTAAATTTTTCAGTGTATGCCAGCAACCCCAGGATTTGAGCCACTATTTTAGGCCCAAAGCCCAAGTCATTGCCCAAAATTGAACCATCTCTTCAGAATAGAAAAATAACATGGAAATGGCAGTATTAAAGCAAATACTTGTTTAAGACCTTGACTAGACCCCTACTAGCCATGACAAGCATTTCATCACACATATCACGAATATGTAATCTATAGGTGTGATCTAAATTGGATCCATGAAAACTAGCAAAGTGCTATGACTTTATCAAATTATACAGACTTCAAAAAATTATGAACAAAGAGCTATCTGGAAGACCTCTGGACAGTGGTAGTTTGTAGCCAGCAAGGAATGACGAGGAGCTCGGCCAAATCACATTGACCGAGGCCCATGGACACCGCGCAGGATGCAAACTGGCAGTTAGGAAGTCCGGATAGGGAAATAGAGGTTGTTTTTGATGCGCTATTAGTGCATTGCTGGGAAAACCCCTTCGAGAAGGAAAGGCCCCGAGCGCTCGGTCACATGGGAAGTTAGGAGACCGTAGGGAAAGTGCTAAAGCAAAAGGCGGGCCCCATGCTCCAAAACTTTTTGAATATCGAAGGCATATTGGGCGGTAAGTAGATTTGGCAGAAAACAAGAGATTCCATACATTGCACGATGTGTGTCTGGTGGATGAGAGAGAAAACCGCCTCTCATCGCAGGCTAATGGTCAAGAAAGTCAACCACGTGATAAGAGCGAACACCGTAGGATCTGGGGGCTCCAGATCTGACGGCGGAGATTGCGCCCGATGGGAAACCGGATTTGACGGGGGAATTAAGCCGGCATATAAAAGTCTGAAGTCTGATTTGACTGCTGAGTTGGCAGATGAATCATTACACAACGTAACCGAAATACTGAATCGTTGAGAAAGAGTTGGCACAATTCGTGAGAGGACAAGTGGCCACTTCCCTGTGGGACGTTGGTAATGACGCAGAGGCAGGGAACCCCAAATGAATAGCAGTAGGTGATCCGAAAGGGCAGAAGAGGAAGCGAACAATCAAGAACAGATTGGCTTTAAGCCATGAATAGACAGAAAATAGAACAGGAAGAATCAGAGAAGAGAACAGTGGAAAAAAAAGACGAGAGAGACAGTAAAGCAAGAGGCAAAAAGAAACAGAGAGTCGAGCTGACCTACAGCGTAAGGCAGCATCGAGCAAACAGAAGTCTTGAGAGGTTCAAGCGATCCCCGTGAGGACATCTATCGAGCATTGAGCACCACATTAGACTCATCCCATTGAATACCAGAGAGGTCGAGACTTGGTAAGGAAAGCGTCTGTGCACTCTAGTGGCTTGGGGAATCCAATAACCACCCTACTAAGCATTATCTATTTCAGGAGACTCAAGTTGAGCTCCTCATTGTAAATCTCTGCTTTAAAGACACAATAAAAGAAGGCCACCAATGAAAGTTGGATCGGAGACGTAGCCCTGGAGAATAGGGTGAACTCCTTATTAATGTGTTGTGTTCTTGTATTTTCTTACTGTGTTTCCCTTACTGTTTTCCATTTTCCAGTGTCTGTGTATTTTGCAATCTGATTGATCCGTTGCCTAAAATAACATAGACACACACCAGCACATGAGTCTGTAATACCTTCATTCATTAATTATTTAACTGAGATCACTCGCGAGTGATTTTCAGATCAAGGTGTAAATAACATTTATGAGCATAGGGGTCTCATACTTAGCTGAGAATCACTAAGAATTATTGATGCCTCAATACATCAACTGGGATTCCATCCATTAGGTCATAGATACATTGATCATTCAATTACAAGTAGAAACATGATGAAATCCATACATGGTTGTTGTCATAAAACACATACATAACCACCTTAATAGCAGCAGAAATACTCATGAAAGTACAGCCATATAGACCACATGTAATCCATCAAAAATCTCATATAAATACAAGGATAAATAACCTTTCATTAATGATGCAAAATCCAAACCCAGGATGGGACTTCCACATTCCACTTGACCATAGAATGGATGAGCCAAATCTCTCTTCAATCATTTACCCCATGTGCCATATTCCAAGCATGAATGTGGGATCTCATAGAACACATCAATCAAAACTCATCCAAAGCTTCCAGATGCCATCCACCTCAACCCAGAAAATAGTGATTCCACCTCACGGTTGGACATCACAAAACCATCATCGGATTGTTCTCCATCCAAGCCTTCAAGGGCTTCAAGAGCATTTATTCCAACCAAGGCTTCCAAGACTAGTAACTCAACCCATAGTTCTCACTGGACTTCCAAAGCATTTGTCCAACCAAGGTTTCCAAGACTAGTAACTCAACCCACCAAGGGATTGCAGAGCATTTTTCCAACCAAGGCTTCCAGGACTAGTAACTCAACCCAAGTTGTTATAGGGCTTCCAGAGCATTTGTCCAACCAGGGCATCCAGGAACTAATAACTCAACCCAAGCTAAGGAAACATGAGAACCAACCAAAAACAAGTAACGAAAGTAAACCCACAATCACCATGCCTATCCAGGAAATGGCAAGGCTAGGAAATCCATTGTCAATCCAGGAAATCCTCCATGTCAATGACATATCCTGATTAAGAATCCACATGCATATGTCATGCATGCCAAAACTAGTGAAGAAAACATACATGCAGCTTGGTACCTGCAAGAAAATCTGATGTAGTTGCTAATCCTAATGCCCTCTTGTGCTTTCCTTCTCTTCCTTTTCCTTCTTGCTCCAAGAATCCAAGTATGCCACACCCACCAAGCATGCTCCAAGAAAACTCTAAGTCTCCAAGAGTATGAGAGAGAGAGAATAATGAGAGAGCTCCAAAACTGAACTGCCAAAAAGTTACCAATTGATCCTCAGAAGCCTTTCATGAATGAGGCCTCTATTTTCTTCATTTTTCATTATTTTCCTTCAATTTCCTCCTCACATGCAACCTGTTACATTTCACCTCCCTTTTCTCCTAATTTCTATTATTTTCATAAATAAATGTGCAAAAAAATCTATTTTTCCTTTCCAAAGCCTTAGCCATTGTATTTTCCAATTTCCTTAGCCATAAACAATCACAAGTGATCCCCATCAAGATCATTTTGCCCAACATTCAGCTTAGAATAAGTGTCCCGTCAACTGTGGTTATTATTTTACCTTTGTACTTTTATTACATGGAATTTTCGCCAGGGCTATTACAGAACCCTCCCCCTTAGGGGAACACTGTCTTGGGTGTTCAACAACACATATAACCATAAAACTATTGTAAGAAAAATATATTGTTGATGGAACTTTATAAGTTAGCTTGATGCAATATTTACAATGATCAACCTACTAAGAAGCAAACCAACATGAAACATAACATCATCATGATATGACGCCCATACTACTTATTAGAGCTTTATAACATAGCTCATGACAGTATTTACATCGATATACATATGTACATAAACCATCATCATCAAAACATATACCAAAATGGATACCACAAACCACACCAAAACACTAAGCCAAAAATTCTTTGCCTCAACTGGAAAAGAAGGAAGGATACATAGCCCGCATCTGATCTGCCATCTCCTATGTAGCTTCATCGGGCCCAAAGTGCTTCCACTACACCTTAACTTGCTTGATTGCTCAATTTCATATTGTGAGCACCTTTTTCTACAATATACACTAAGGCTCTAGCTAGAATTATCCATCTAGTTCCACCTACAATACAGACCAGTCAATCACATGATCAACATATTTAACATACTTCTTAAGCAATGACACATGGAAAACATCATGGAATATCACAATCAGAGGGAGTGGAAGTTGATAATCTACTGGCCCAATCCTCTTAATGATATTGAAGGGTCCACAAAACCATGGTGCCATCTTGGCACATGATCCAATCCACAAAGAGTTATTTTTCGGTTTGATGTACAAGTACACCTATTCCCCAACCTAGAACTCCCTGAGCAACATGTTCTGATCTACATAGATTTTCTGCCTATTCTGTGTTTCCTTTATATTTTTCTTTATAACTTACATTTCATGTTCCATGTCAACCAACATATCTAGTCCAATCAATACCCTATTAACCGGATCAATCCAACTAATGGGAGTGTTACAACTAACATAATCTTCTTTGGAACACCATGCAATCTGACCACATTTTGGATGAATACTTGTGCTATATCACTAGCTTAAAATGTAGACTTCACCAGAATGAAATGTGCAACCTTCGTCAACCTGTCCATGCTAACCATGATGTAATCATGTTGTCTCGTTGTCTTTGGAAAACCTATAATGAAGTCCATGGAAATGACTTCCCATTTCCACTTTGGGATTGTGATCAGTTGTAGCAGTCCACCTGGATTTTTACATTCTGCTTTCACATGTTGAGAACCAAAACTCTTAGCCATGAACTCTACTACATCCCTCTTCAAATTCGGCCAATGGTAAAATCTCTTCACTATTGTCAATGTCTTCTAATAACCTGGGTGACTTCAATAAGGTTTCACATGAAACTCCCTCAAGGTAATGTTATTGATCTCACTACTCTCTAGCACATATATCCTATCTTTGAACCTTTCCAATCCATCTGTTGTAAGGAAATAATCCACATCCTGTGCACCTACAGCTATACATGTACCTGTATGTGTACCACTACTTGTACCTATACCTGTACCACTATTTGCACCTATACCATCCCCTATACCTATACCATCACCTGTACCAGTACTCTATTGTAACCTATGCACAATATCCATATATCTGACATCTTGCTGACCTGCCCGCAAGCTCCTATCATGTAGATTTGTCCCATAGGATCTCATAGCTGCAAAGTGATTTACATGTATTCGTCTGCTAAGATAATATGCCACTGTATTTTCTTTAACTTTGATATACTTGATCTCAAAATCAAACTCATTAATCGTAGCCAACCACCGAGCCTGCCTACCATTCAGATTCGATTAGTCAAATAGATATCGCAAACCACTGTGATCACTCATCAATGTGAACCCCCTGCCTAGAATATAGTGTTTCCACATATTCAATGCATGTATAATCACTTCCAACTTAAGATCATGCATGGGATAGTTCTTCTCATGCTCATTCAACTTCCGCAACTAATAGCATACCATGTGTCCATATTGCATAAGGACTCCACCAAGTCCTTTCTTGCAAGCATTTGTGCATACTACAAACTCTTTGTCTAGATCTATGATCTTTAGCACTAGTGCATGTGTCAACAACTACTTAAGATGCTCAAAAGTAACCCCACACACCTCTATCCATTCGAACTTCCTACCTTTCATCTGCAATGATGTGATAGGATAAGTGATGTATAAGGAGTTCTTGATGAACCTCCTGTAATAGCCTGCCAAACCCATGAAAGATCTCACCTCATCCACATTCTTACAAGCTACCCACTCCATGATGGATCTTATCTTCTCTAGATCTACTATTATGCCATCCTTTGATACAACATGCCCGAAGTAGTGTAACTTACTCTGAAAGAAACTACACTTGCTAGCATACAACTAATGCTCTCTCAACAACCTCAATAATGTTGCTAAATATTTGACATACTCTTCCTCATTTTTAGAATATACCAGTATATCATCAATAAACACAATAAAAATTTATCCAAATATGGATGCAACACACTATTCATCAAGCACATAAATATAACTGGAGAATTAGTTAAGCCAAATGGAATAACAACAAACTCATAATGCCCATACCTGGTCTTGAATGTGGTCTTCTAAATTTCCTCCTCTTTGATGTGTACCTGATGATATCTGGATCTCAAGTCAATCTTAGAGAACATTGTTTCTCCCTTCATCTAATCTAACAAGTTGTCAATCCTCGGAAATGGATACTTGTTCTTGATGATTACTTTGTTCAACTTCTTGTAGTCAATGCATAATCTGAGAGTACCATCTTTCTTCTTTACAAACAATACTGATGTGCCCTGAGGTGATACACTTGGCCTAATGTACCCCTTGTCCAACATCTCCTTCAACTGCAACTTTAACTCAACCAACTCAAGTGTGCTCATCCTGTAAGGTGCTTTTAATGCTGGAGCTACCCTTGGGATTAACTCAATAGAAAATTCTACCTCATTGTGAGGTGGCAACTCTATGATGTCCTCAGGATACACATCCTTAAACTGTTGTAAAACTGGGTACCTACTCAACACATCTACATATTCAACTTCCTTACTCTTATCACTAGAAATGTGCACTGGAAATAGCTTACATTTTCCTATGATTGTGCTTTTCTTGCATATTTGTCACCATCCTAACTGATGTAGCTTTATTCTTACCCTGTAAGACTCTTGGTTCTCCATTGTCATCAACACACTCAATGGCTTTTTCATAACAGTCTACCTTGGTTCTATGAATATACAACCAATGCATGCCCAATAACATAATGTATGATCCCAACGGCAATACATTCAAATGTGCTAGGGTAGGTATACCATTCAAATCAAATGCACAAGCTCTTACCCAATGATGAACTTGCTTCTTTGTACCTATATCCAACTGCACTAACCAAGACTTTGCATGTACTTCCTTACTCAAACCACACTTATCGACCAAGTCAGGACTAACATAGCTATAATTAGATCCAAGTTCAATCAAAATAGAAATAACTTGATCACAGAACTTACCATCCATCTCAATGATAGATTCTTGATGATCTGCATGTTTGTTATCCAATGCTACATAGATACATGGAATACTCTTACCAACATCCCCAATAGTTTGTGCCTCCTACACATTGTATATTCGAGGTCCACCACCCTGATTCTGTGGACAATCTATCCTACAATGATACTTGCCACAAATCCAACACTCTATAGGCTTCCAACCTGTCTCCTTTTTCTTTTCTTCTTATCAGAATCTTTGTCCTATATCTGATGCATTGAACTTCTTAGGTGGTGCAACATTCTTCTTGTTACCTGTATCATCAGGCCTTTCTCACTTTTTGTCCCATATTCCTTTGTTTTGTGTATTACCTCTCCATTTTGGCTTAGTCTCAGTTCTGTGCTTTGATTGTTCATAGCAATGTCTTAGCTTCCGAATGGCCTCCTCCAATGATCTAGGCTATACAACCGATAACCCACTAATTAACCTCTGAATATTGGCCTTTTCCTCTGTGAGATAAGGCACATACCTCAAAAAATCCAAGGATCTGCTAGTGTACTCATCATCTGTCATGGAACCCATCTTTATATCATAAAAAAATTTCACCCTATCACCAAAGTATCTTTCTGAAAAATACTTCTTCTTGAATAACTCTCAAACTCACTCCAATTCAAATCCTCCTCATGAATGCATCTAACATTCTTCACATATTCCCACCAAATGTTTGTTTTACCTTTGAGACTGAATGTAGCCACTCTAGCTTTCATGTTCTCTGAATAGTCATGCAACCTGAATAATTTCCTCATGCCAAGAAACCATGCCTCTGCATCCTTCAGTTTCTTCATCTCTCTATCAAATGGTGGTGGCTTTTCTCTCTTAAACTCATGAATAAAATATCCCCTATCACTCCTCCTGTAAGTATAATAATGATGATGATCATGATGCCTATCTAAATCAGAACTATAATAATACCTGTATCTATCCCCTCTCCTATCCGAAGTCTCCAACAATCTGTTGTCTCTAATTGTGTCATCTCTATTTGACTTGTGACCACCATGTGACCAATTACCATATGCCCGATTAGTTATATCCTCATGTTCATAGTTGATCCGACATGGTAACTATCACTACAAATCTGAAAAACTCTGAAGTATCACTGCATTTACCTCTGCTTGTTTCTCCTATACCTACATGATTTTGTCATTATCTACCTTACAACTCCTTATTTATGCCTTTAAGCTTCTCAGTGTAACTGCAAAATCAGAAGAGTTCCCAACACCATATTGCTCTTCGAATTCATAGGGAAATTCTTTGTAGTCAACCATCTTGCTAGCCATTTGATATTTCTTCCTACAAGGTATATCATGCTAGCTAAACCAAATCACAATAAACCAACGTACCTTAGCATAGCTCCGAGAGGATACCTTATCTGTAAGATCAACAAATCAGCGTGATACATGTATAACATAATCATGACAGCATATAGAAAATTAATACATAAGCATATGACCATGCAAACGTCATTCTAGCTAGGGTCCAATCATCAATGCATGACCTTAACAACAACACACACCACGACCTCATGCATGACAACAACTACTACATCACTATACTCTTGACCACATGCAAACATGAACATGCATGAGCAATACGTAACCAACTACACATATGCATAAGCACATATAATCAATCATGAGTGAATGATACTTGAAATCAAACTTGCAAGAATGATACATGCCACTGAGCATACAAGAATGTAACCAAGCATACTACAATGATACATGTAAGTGACATAAATCAACATGTAACCAAATCATACACTCACAACGATGCATTCCACAATAACAACCTCAAATTTCACATGATGACATCACTACAACCATGAACAACATCATGAAAATGCAACAAGAACATGGAATGCAAGGGTACGAGGCACACATGCATGCATGACCAACACATAGCCCATCTAGTCCGAGGGGTGAACCATGCTCTGATACCACTCTGTAACACCCTCCTCCCACATCTACCTAAGCAACCGACCATTCGGGGTAAACATGCGACGAGAGGCTACTATGATATGATTCGACCTCCTGAGTCACATTAAAGAAGTGGATTCGATAGAGATACACCATACAAACATTCAACATCAGCTACAGGACCCTCAGGAATCAATCCAATACTTTAGAAAACTTTCCCTTGAATCCCACTGAACTTTTGGAAAACTTAAGCCTCAACCGATCTCATGCTATAAGCATGACAGCATCCAAAAACCCAAATTCGCTCTCACAGGCTTTCTTGCCAGTGACCAGAGACTAAATTTTTCAGTGCTATGCTAGCGACCCTGGGATTTGAGCCACTTTTTCAGGCCCAGAGCCCAGGTCACTACCCAAAATTGAACCACCTCTTCAGAGTAATAAAATAACATAGAAATGGAAGTATTAAAAAAAATACTTGTTTAAGACCTTAACTAGACCCCTACTAGCCATGACAAACATTTCATCAAACATATCATGAATATGTAATATACATGTGTAAATAACAGTTCTGAGCATAGGCATCTCATACTTAGTTGAAAATTGCTAAGAACCATTGATGCCTCAATACATCAACTGCCATTCCATCCATTAGGTCATAGATACATTGATCATTCAATTACAAGTAAAAACATGATGAAATCCATACATGGCTCCTATCATAAAACACATACATAACCAGCATAATAGCAGCAGAAATACTTATGAAAGTACAGCCATATATACCACATATAATCCATAAAAATGCTCATAGAAATACAAGGAGAAATAACCTTTCATTAATGATGCAAAATCCAAACCCGAGATGGGACTTCCATGTTCCACCCGACCATAGAATCGTTGAGCCAAATCTCTCTTCATTCATTCACCCTCGTGCCATATTCCAAGAATGAATGTGGGATCTCATAGAAGACATCAATAAAAACTCATCTAGGGCTTCTAGAGGCCATCCACCTCAACCCATCAAACAGTGATTCCACCTCACGATCAAACATCAAAAAACCATCATTAGATTGGTCTCCATCCAAGCCTTCCAAGGCTTCTAGGGCATTTGTTCCAACCAAGACTTCCAGGACTAATAACTCAACCCACAGCTATCGTTGAACTTCTAGAGTGTTTGTCCAACCATGGCTCCCAAGACTAGTAACTCAACCCACCAAGGGCTTCTAGAACATTTGTCCAACCAAGGCTTCCAAGACTAGTAACTCAACCCAAGTTGTTATAGGGCTTCCAAAGCGTTTGTCCGACCAGGGCTTCCAGGTACTAATAACTCAACCCAAGCTGAGTAAACATGAGAACCAACCAAAAACAAATACTGAAAATAAACCCACAATCACCATGGATGTACAGGAAATGGCAAGGCTAGGAAATCCATTGTCAATCCAAGCAATCCTCCATGCCAATGATAGATCATGACCAAGAATCCACATGAATATTCCATGCATGCCAAAACTAGTGAAGAAAAAATACATGCAACTCAATACAAGAAAGAAAATCTGATGTAGATGTTGATCCCAATGCCCTTTTGTGCTTTCCTACGCTTCCTTTGCCTTCATGCTCCAAGAATCCAAGTATGCCACACCCACCAAGAGTGGTCCAAGAAAACTCTAAGTCTCCAAGAGTATGAGAGAGAGAGAGAGAATAATGAGAGAGCTCAAAAACTAAATTAACCAAAAGATACCAACTGATTATCAAAAGCCTTTTTATGAATGAGACCTCTATTTTCTTCATTTTCCACTATTTTCCTTCAATTTCCTCCTCACGTGCAACCTGTGAACTTTCACCTCCCTTTTCTCCTAATTTCTATTATTTTCATAAATAAATGTGCCAAAAATGCCATTTTGTCTTTCCAAACCCTTAGCCATTTCTTTGCCAAATTATTTAGCCATAAAGAGTCACAAGTGATCCCCATCACTAGGATTTTGCCCAACATTCAACTTGGAATAAGTGTCCCATTAACCATGGTTATTATTTTGCCTCTATTTACTTTTATTACATGGAATTTTCACCAAGGTTGTTACACTAATACCAACTAAAAAATAAACCACCTTGTTCACAACATTATTACTATAAGATTATGCACAACATATGAGCAACATAATGAGATGGGCTAAACACCTAATAACAATTCAATCTATTCAATTAAATATCTTAGACGATTATAACAGCAGTGCTTTTATATCCAAATATTTGCCTATTTGTAGACCGAAACGGGACCATTGCATGATTGCACATACATAACACTTATTCCATGACTAAATAAGATATTCCATGTTTTTCATGCACACATTAACATATTCATGTTGAGAGCCATCTTGGTTTAACATCAAAATCAAACGGACCACATGCCAAAGACCAAAAGCAATGCAATTGCTTAATGATCCAAGTTGACTTATACACTATATAGGTAAAATTGCATGTATGAAACTTGGAAAAATAGTATAGACAGTAACACCATAAAATAACATTAATGATTGGGCCTCCATATTCTCTCCCTTTAAGGATGAAGTTATCAGGGTTTTCCACTTCTTCTAACCACACAAAGCCTTCATGATCGACATCTCCTAGGTTTCTTTCCCTATCAAATCACATATTCATAGAAATACACTTCGATTAACTAATTTCTATAGCATTTTAATTAAATTATTTCAAGGAAGATGAGAAGCCATTTGAGCTTACCCTTACGCAAAAGTTGAGTGGAGTAATTATTGTAGGTTTTAACCCCGTACAGAAATTACCTGCATACGAATTCTAAATCACAGGAAAAATAAAAATGCGAGAGCATAACACATAAAAAACATATACATAGAGATTTCCCACTGGATCCCAAAATCGGGACTACCAGCTTGATTTTTCATTATGTTCCTTTCAATGTTACAATACATATTTATACATGTCGAAGCATCCAATACCATGGACCAAAAACCATCACGTCCAAAACCATGGACCGAAAAACCATAGGTAGGTTCACCCAACCTAATATAGGGTCCAAAAAAAAAATTCCCAGGGCGCTGCCCTGGACCCCATAGAGGGGGGCTACCCGACCCCCTCACCCCCCTGGACAAGGGGGGCTTCTGCCCCTCCTGCGCAATCGGCGCAACGAAGGGGGGGCTCCGCCCCCCCTCTAACCCCCCGGTTCACTACATAGGTTACTCGTGGAAAGAATATAATACAGCCCAACAATCTCCCACTTGTTGTTTTCTTTCCACAAGGGGCCACAGGAGAGCTTAGTCATTTTTCCAGCCCTGAAACGCCCATTGTTTCTCTACAGAGAACTTCTCAGAGCTCACAGATTTTTTTAATGCATCTGCAGTATTCTTCAAAGTGTCCACCTTTACCAGCAACACCTTTTTGTCTTCTATCATATCCCTCACAAAGTGATACTGAACATCAATGTGCTTTGTCTTTGAATGATAAGCAGGGTTCTTTGCCAAGAAATTGCACTTTGGCTGTCACAGTCTATCCTTATAGCTCCCTGTACTAACCCCATACTTGAACACAATCTCTGCAACCAAACTGCTTCCTTGCTTGCATGAGTGGCTGCCATGTATTCTGCCTCTGTAGTTGATAGTGCCACTACGATTGTTTCTTACTCATCCAACTGACTGCACCTCCAAATAGGTTAAACACATACCCACTTGTAGATCTTCTCTGATCAGATCTCCAGCCCAGTCTGCATCAACAAAGCCATGAATATCCAACACTCTGTCCAATCCTGGTCTTCCTTGGTAGCACAAACCATAATCACTAGTGCCACGCCAATACCTGAAAACCCGCTTCACTGCTGTCCAGTGCTCCTTCCCTGGTTTTGACATAAAC
>APFE031238085.1:40346-51155 GCA_000404065.3 Pinus taeda
AACAAAGCCATGGATATCCAACACTCTGTCCAATCCTGGTCTTCCTTGGTAGCACAAACCATAATCACTAGTGCTACGCAAATACTTGAAAACCCGCTTCACTGTTGTCCAGTGCTCATTCCCTGGTTTTGACATAAACCTGCTCAATACTCCCACTGCATGTGCAATGTCTGGTCTAGTACAGACCATGGCATACATCAAGCTACCGACTGCACTGGCATATGGAACACGGGACATGTCCTCTTCCTCTTCTTGTGTCTTGGGACACTGTTCAGCAGATAACCTCACACCTACAGGAATAGGAACCTTCACTGGTTTACTATCCTGCATATTAAACCTCTGCAATATTGTCTCGACATACTTCCTCTGGGTTTTAACCAGAGCTTCCTCTTTGCTCGATCTCTTTTAATTTCCATGCCCAAAATATAGTTTGCAGCACCGAGATCTTTCATTTCGAATTTGGAGGACAATTGGGTCTTCAAATCCTGGATAATTTCTTTGTCATTTCCAACCAGCAACATATCATCCACATACAAGACCAGATAAATAACCTGGTCACCAATTAATTTAAAATACACACAATGATCTGCTTTGCTTCTAGTGAAGCCAAGTCCCCGTATAAATGTATCAAATTTCTGATACCACATCCTTGGTGACTGTTTTAACCCATACAGAGACTTCTTTAACTTGCATACCAGTTCTTTCTTACCCTCACCACAAAGCCTTCAGGTTGCTTCATGTAGATTTCCTCTTCCAAAACCCCGTGAAGAAATGCTGTCTTCACATCCATCTGTTCTACCTCAAAATCAAAAGCAGCAGCAACAGATAAAAGTAATCTAATAGAAGTTACCTTGGCAACAGGAGAAAAAATATCACCAAAATCAATTCCCGGCACCTGGGAATAACCTTTTGCTACAACCGAGCTTTGTATTTCTCCACCTTCCCTTCTGCATTTGTCTTCTTCTTGAACACCCATTTGCTGCCAATGGGTTTCCTTCCAGCCGGCGACTCCACCAGATCCCAAGCCTCATTTTTGTGCAAAGATGCCATTTCATCAACCATGGCCTCTTTCCAGAGTTTTCCATCCTCTGAATCCACTGCTCCCTTCACAGTTCTGGGATCATCATCAGTAACTGACAAAGAAAAGTTTGAACAGAAAGCAGATGGACTATACCTTTCTGGCTTCCTTCTTTCTCGAGCTGTCTTCTCATAGCCGGAGTTTGTGGCTCTTCATCTTCTGATTCCTTCTCTGCTACAGAGTCTGATTCTTCCTCCTTTAGTTCAAACTCTATCTTCACAGGTTCCTTTGGTTGGACTTCATGTTTAATAACTCTTTCACCTCTCTGAACACCACATCTCGACTGTACACAACCTTCCGTGTGACTGGGTTCCAAAGCTTATAACCCTTTAAACCATCCTTATACCCAATAAAGATGCACTTTTCAGATTTACTATCCAACTGGTTCATTTCTCCTTTGGAACATGTACATATGCATCACATCCAAATACCCTCAGATGTGAAAGAGAGGGTTTCTTTCCAGTCCATACTTCTTGTGGAGTCTTATCCTCCAACGTTTATGAAGGTGACCTGTTGACCAGGTAACATGCAGTATCCACCGCCTCTGCCCAGAATTCCTTTCTTAACCCGGCACCACTGAGCATGCTTCTTGCCCTTTCCATCAACGTCTTGTTCATTCTTTCTGCGACTCCATTTTTATGAGGTGTATATGGAGTATTTTTCTTCCGTGCTATACCACACTTCTTATAGAATTCTTCAAATTCCTTGCTGCAAAATTCTCCACCATTATCTGTCCTCAACACCTTCATCTTCTTCTTTGTCTGATTTTCCACCATAGCCTTAAATTCTTTAAACCTATCAAAGACTTCAGATTTCTTCTTAAGGAAATATATCCATGTATTCCTTGAGAAGTCATCTATAAATGATACATAGTACACAGACTTACCCAATGATGGAACTTTCACAGGTCCAAACACATCACTGTGCACAAGCTCTAATATCTGTTTCGTCCTCTTACCACCAGAGGGGAAACTCACCCGATTCTGCTTCCCATATACACAATTTTCACATAAATCAAAATCCAGAGAGCTATAACTCATACCTTCTACCATACCTTTACCATGAAGTATTCGAAGGCCCTTCTCTCCAATATGTCCAAGCCTTTGATGCCACAGCATGGTCTTCTCTCCAGAGACCACTAGATTTTCTGCTCCATTTCCAGGAACCATAGAACTATTGCACCCATCAACAACAGTGCTACCTTGCAGCTTGTACAGAGTTCCAATCCGAACTCCCCGCATCAATACCAGTGCTCCTCGAACCATCTTGCAGGTATCATTCTCGAACACTGTCTTTACACCTGCATCATCCAACTTGCTTACAGAAATCCGATTTCTGGCCAATGCAGGAATATGCAGAACACCCGGAAGGGTTCTAACCCTTCCACCTTGCAACTTCAACTTTACTTTTCCGCGACCAATGATTCTAGCCTGCCTATCATCTCCTAAGAAGACATCACCACCATCATATTTCTCATACTCGCAGAACCACTCTCTATGGGGAGTGAAGTGAAAGGATGCACCTGAGCCAATCAACCATGCCTCATGATCTACATGTGTACTTGAAGAAGCCAAGTACACAACCCCACCTTCATCTGAGGTGGTTTTCGCCTCTGCAAAAGGAGCATCATCAGATCCCTTTCCTTTATCAGGAGCTTTAGATTTACACTCCCTTCTGAAGTGCCTTCCTTTCCGCATTTCCAGCACACCACCTTTGTAGGTTTTCCTGGAGATTTAGATCTCCCTCTAGATTTAGATCCACTCGATGACTTATTTTTGCTTCTGTTCTGGGACCATCCTCGTACAGACAAGGCATCACCATTCTGGTTGTCCATAGTTTTCCGTCTCATCTCCTCCATCAGCAAGGCTGAGACTATGTCATCAAACTGCAAAGCAGTTGCATTGCTACCTATTGCAATAACCATACTATCCCGCGAATCTGGTAGAGAACACAACAGACTGATGCACTTATCTTCATCTGAAATTTTAATATCAACAGATGATAACTGACTTACCACAGTATTAAACGCATTTAGATGCTCTGTCACCGAGTCTCCATCTTTCATCCTTAGGTTATACAGCTTTTTCCGCAGGAATAGTTTATTCACCAGAGACTTAGATTGGTACAAAGTCCCTAACTTGTCCCATAGAGCCTTCATTGTGGCTTCCCCTGATACATTCAGCAATACTGAATTGAGACACACAATCGTATTGTGCTCTTTGCCTTCTGATCCAACTTCTTTGATTCTTCATCGGTCACTCCCGTTGGTTTAGTACCTGGATCTACCGCGACCCACTGATCTTTATCCACCAACAGATCCTCCATCTTGAGTTTCCACAACTCAAAACTCTGACCATTGAACTTCTCAATCTCTATCTTTCCGCTGCTCACCATCTTCTTTCACCACCAGAATTGATCTCCCACTGAACAGGGTTTACCACAGGCCTGAGCGAAACCCCTCAGCAACAAAGGCGTCCCCTTGAAGCCAAAACAGCTCTGATACCAAATGTAGGTTTTAACCTCGTATAGAAATTACCTGCATACGAAGTCTAAATCACAGGAAAAATAAAAATGCAAGAGCATAACACATAAAACACATATACATAGAGATTTCCCACTGGATCCCAAAACGGAGACTACCAGCTTGATTTTTCATTATGTTCCTTTCAATGTTACAATACATATTTATACATGCCGAAGCATCCAATAACATGGACCGAAAACCATCACGTCCAAAACCATGGACCAAAAAACCATAGGTAGGTTCGCCCAACCTAATATAGGGTCCAAAAAAAAATTCCCAGGGCGTTGCCCCGGACCCCATAGAGGGGGGCTACCCGACCCCCTCTAACCCCCCGGTTCACTACGTAGGTTAGTCGTGGAAAGAATATAACACAACCCAACAATGATAAACACAGTAGTATGGAGGATCATCTCTATAAGGTGGAGCTAGAGTCATTATTGCAAGGGCATTATGGATTGATCAATACTTAAAAGAATTAGGATTAATATTAGAAACCATTGACACCACATACCAGAGTCTTGACACCATGGACCAAGAATATTATTTTACAAAATAAATTCACTAAAATTAATATCCATTGGACAATATCAGCGATGTGCATAGATATAGTTTCATTGGACGACATTGTTTCTCTTAAAAAATTGTCATGATCCATAATTACCCATTAACCTGCACCAGTCATTAGCAATGCCAAGGTAGGCAAGTTACTGTGCAAAAAAATTATTTTTCACTAAAGTTGCCACTACATGACTAAAATTGGCCCTTTTGTTACAGAGAACACTTTTCCAGTGAATTCTCTAAGCGCAGTATCATTAACTTCGCATAAATTTTTCTCCCCATCTAGGAGGCTAAATCGCCTCATTTCCGAGACCCGAAACCTTGTCCTGAGATGAAGGGTTTTTTCAATCTTTCCAGTTTACTAGATAGGTCGAGACTCATTCCCTAAACTTTTCATTGAATTCCCTCCACACCTCATATTTATAATGACTTATCATGGCCTATGAGAATGATAGGCACAAGATATTGTATCTAGGCTTGAATTCAAAGTGGTGTATTTCATTCTGAAACAAAAGAAAAAGTGCATCGAGGAGGATTGTGGACTTGTTGCATTGCTCCAGTTTTTCCCAGTATGTATAACCTTGACTAAATGTTAAAATTATGAAACTGTAGTCAAATTCCACTTTGGATAGGTCATATGATGAAGATAATAATTGCAATAGATTCCTCTTTTTGAGAGGACCAAAATCAACCTAAATATCACCTCATTTGGACAAGCAAAGGTTGGTTTTTGAATTTATGTTCCCTCATGTATATTGGATTAGGTCGGCCCTATGCATATGTACAATTGGACAGGTCGGCCTCAACATCAATTGGGCCCTCATGGAAGCCTATAAATAGAAGAGACCCCAATCTCATTTGGACACGTTGATCAAGCCATCTTCTCTTCTCTTCTATTGTCTTGGTTCGCATAGGTCTGACAGAGAATGTTTGCACAAGGGTTTGAAACTACAGGGTTGAAGCTTGCACAAATCTAGTGTTTTTGTTTCTCAGTCACAGACACATAACTGAATATTTTTGACCCCAGATGCATGTACAAAGATGTCAAGGGTGTTTCTAGGAAGTCCCAAACTCTCGCACATAATCCTGAAGGGAGCCTATAGGGTTTCTGAAGCATATCAGGAAATTTGGTCCCTAGACACACGCACAGAGTGGTCAAGGGTGCATTTGGGAAAGTCTCAGACACTCGCACATAAGCTTGAAGGGAGAATCTAAGGTTTTTGAAGCAGATCAGGTAGTTTGTTTCATGGGCACATGCACATAGTGGTTGTAGTGGCCAATTTAGGGTGCTAGATTAGACTAGATTTATTATCAACCAGGGTAAGTAAACTTCGAGGCATGTGTCTAAAGTCTATAGACATAAAGGATTCCTAGCTAAGTGTTTATTGTGATGGTCTACAGTACTTCTTTACAGAAGGTTAAGATATGTTTCCTCTCACCTTAACACTCAGACCACCTAAATTATCTAGCTGTCCTAAGGATACAGCGTATTGCTAGACTGAGATTTTAATCCCCTTACAAGGATGCTATGCACAAAATCTTTGTCTAGTTAACACTCAAGCATTCATGAAAAATCAAAAGCACACTGAATTTTAAATGCATAAAAACATATTCTATGGAGATGCTTTAAAATATAACGATGGATCAAATCTCTTACAAGATATGGTTCAATGATCTAACGATAAAATCTTCAAGCTATCACCATAAATACCATTTGTGAGAG
Source organism: Pinus taeda (assembly GCA_000404065.3). Classification (NCBI taxonomy): domain Eukaryota; kingdom Viridiplantae; phylum Streptophyta; class Pinopsida; order Pinales; family Pinaceae; genus Pinus; species Pinus taeda. The sequence continues at coordinate 46,230 of APFE031238085.1, forward strand.
TTTATAATCAAATCGACAAAGTCATAAACATGGAAATAACATTAAACAGTATGCGTTCTATTCAAATTCAAAATAAACTACTAAGGAAACAAAATTAACAGTATACCAATCCACGCAGGGCCCGTCCACGTTTCAATGGTACACTGAAGTAAACTCAAGAAACGAGAGTATTAACGGATAGACACTACTGGAGTAAAACTGTAACTATATTCAAGTGCTGAAGATTGCAATCACATATAGGAGTTCGGTTTCTCAAACGATACACAGAGATAATAATCGTAATTGTATTTTGAAAACAAAATAATACCAGTCTTTATCTGCCTCCCTATCTAAATCGAATGTACATTCATTAAGCAGATGTTTCTGCTTCTACAATGGAGTGATTTTTGGTCATTCTAATCTAAACCAATTTCAAAAAAACAAAACAAAACCGGTTTAGGAAACCATGGCTTTTACTGCCTTTGTAACCAAAAGGCTGGGGTTTGACCAGCGCTGACCGCATAACCAGGAGCTTTTGATTTGTTGTAAAATCGATTTTTCTCCATGCATGTACATTCAGGGTCTTGTTCCTATCCATTGCTTTGGCTTTCCGGTCATGCCACATGTCAGATGATAAACCATTTACAAGATGTTATGACTTCCTGTAATCTTTTTGTTGAAAATTCCTAATTTCTAACATAAAAATTCATAAATTAACTTTAATGCAAACTAACAACTATAATGCTATTAACTAATCAATTTCGATGGATATAAAGGGGTCTATGGAGGAAAAAGATAGACAAATGATGATGTTTTTAGAAGAAAAAGATGGTAATGGAATGGTACCAACAGTGGTCAAGGGTGTGTCTAGGAAGTTTCAGACGCTTGCATAGAAGCCTGAAGGGAGTGTCTAGGGTTTCTGAAGTAGATCAGACAGTGTTGGTCCCCAAACGCTCACACAGTGAGGTCAAGGGTGCGATTGAGAAGTCCCAACCACTCAAATAGTAGCTGAAAGGGAGCTATTGGGGGTTTGGAGAAGTTATGTATGTGTTTATCCCTAGATGCACACATATAGTCTTCTAGGGAGCATCTGGGCCATACACAGATGCTCGCACACAGTGATTAAGGGAGCTACCAAGAAGAGTTAGTCACTTGTAGTCTGCCTTGTTGGGAATGTCAAGGGTTTTGATCTAGGGTTTGATAGTTGCCTTCATTTGGCTTCAGTAGTTTGATGGATAAAGGGTTACTCTTTGTTGTTATATAGTCATGTTGTCTACTTCTCTTATATAAATTTTGACGGCAAGTTTATGTATTGATCTCATTGTACTCTCTGGTGAAACGTTTTATGACGGTCTAAGAAGAAGAATAATTTTCAAGGGTTTTCCCCATAGTAGGTTTTTCCCTGGTCTCGAACCAATCCTGGTGTCTCTATGTGTGCATGCTTTTCTTCTATTGTTCCTTTATGTTCTGCTGCATTGATGATAATGATGTTGTTATTTCTACATAGTTGCATATGCTGATGAATAATGATGTAGATCTGAATAATGTAATGATGATATGGGGTGAACTTAATGTGTTAATAAAGAAATGCAATTATCTAAGCAAATAACAATATAGCCCTAAGAAAAATTAACATGGGATCAGAGTTGGGTTGAAGAAAAGTCATGGAGATCACCCCGATGATAACACCTTTGATGGAAGCAACAAGAGGATGGTGGATACCTAAAAGAATTATAGGGTTTGAAGAAAACCCTAGGAAACTTGGTTATTAGGGTTAGGATTTGAGAGAAACCTTGGTTTATGGAAAAAATATGAGATTTGAAACCTAGTATGGTCAATGTGAATATTCTCAAGCACTTGTGAAAGATTTGGTGAAGCCCTAAATGGGATAAACCCTAATAGGCCTTGTTGATTGATCATTGAAGGAAACATTGGTATGTACATTAATGGCTCTTGAAGGTTGGCTCAAGAGGGAGATGATCACCTCTCATTGAAGATAAGTATCTCTTGACTTATGATGCTTCTTACTTTTGTTTAAGCTTATGGATCTAATTATTATGTTTATTTTTATACTTCTTGCATATTCATTTGAGTATATGGATGTTTCTAACCTCCTTGATGAGATGTGATGAGTAGATCCTTCTTGATGATTATTTGAAATGTAGGAAGGATGACTAGAAGTGGAAAAAGCAAAGAGGCATTATATGAACAGGTGACACAATATTCCTATGTCTAATGAGAAGGTGCACAGGTATTTGAACACTACAATGTATTGTTTCAATGTTATGTTTCAGATATTAAGCCCCTGAGGTATGATGAGAATGTCTCCTTCTCAAATGGTCCATGCGTATGAAAGTCACTTGGTTTTATGTTTCCTATGGTGAAATAGTGCACCTGGTGTTGAACATTTTGAATTCTATGAGGCTACCTTATGTTGATACATTGATATACTTGGTGTTTGGCTAACATCTATCTGTTGGATATCTTGATTCCATAAAGAAGGTTAGCACCTTGACTCTAATTAATTATATTCTTAACACTTTGGCATGCATAAGACATGATATAAAAGGTTACTTCATTGATTTCTATATACAATTGTATTGATAATGCGTGTGATGAGCATGATGAAAGTATGGAAAAAGGGTTGACACTCTTGATGTTTTGGTAAGTTTTATTGAATGCCCTGGCTTGATCCTATTGATCATGATAAGCATGGTAACAATGATGATAGAAGTATAACTATGAGATTGAAATTCTCGATCCTTCATTAACCGTGGTTATGTTTTGATTTGTAATTATGGCATATGGTAAATCTAAATGCCCTAACTTGATGGATTCACTTGATAGAAGTGATATTATATTCATGATCGTTGGAGTGTGAAGTCAAACTTGTTTCCCCTATCATGTGACTTTAACCCTTGATGAAAGATTGATGTCATGATTTGATGATGTAGTAGTTGATGTGAGCATGTGATGACCATGATGGGTATATGTTTGACTCTATGATCTAATAGATCTGTTGAGGCATTCTAGACATGTTAATGGCATGAATGAAGATGATTGAAGTCGATTCCCATTTAGATCCATTCTCCTACTATCATTTGCATTATATGTATATTATTTAGTGTTGAAATATAGTGTATGGGCATCGACAGACAAATATTTGACATTGATGATCTGCAACAAAGCTCTGATTTGTGGAAAGAGATCTTTCCCTTGCTCTAAACCTCAGTCACATGGAAGCAAGCTTACAGGTGTGACTATAGCCTCCCAGTCACATGGATACAAGCTCAAGGGTGCGTCCAAGGCACTGAGATAAATTATGGGCTGAGTCGACCACAATTGCTCACATACCATCTTGAAGAGTGTGACTGTGGGTCCCAGTCGCACTGACGAAGGCCTATGGGTGTGACTATGCCCGTAGGATACAGAAAAATGAAGTCTTGTGCATTAAATCAGATGTTCACCTAGAGGATGTTAGTGCTACAGATGTGTTCAAGATAACAAAAAGATCTGAAAGCAGGAAAAGCTTGAATGTTTTCCATAATATGAACATGAAGACTGAACTTGTGTTTGCAGGTGGTTGGGACATACATATAGATATGTCGTTATGTTTGAAGTTTGGGCTACAAGATTTTGGCATGATTTGGCTGATTGATATAAATGAGAAATGACTTAGAAATTTGACTTGATGATTGAGATATGTTTTGTACTATAGATCTCTCTACAATAACTAATTTGGATTTGACCTTATGACTAATGATTTGATTTGACGATTATGTTATGCGGGCATAGTGACCTTCAATGACTTATGTGGGTATTCGGAAAAATGGTTTTCTATTGACCTACTTGTTCCTATCACAATGGTTGAAGTATTGATAGTTGTGATTCAGTATGAAGATGGAACCTGCATGAATTATCCTTGGTTTATGCATTTGCACCTAGTGACATAAATGTCTTGTATTATGATCATAAGAATGACTTGATGAAGGTTTGGATTGATATTTCATGGTTGATGACTACTTGTTGGCATGATAATAAATGAAGTCAAGACTTGATATGAGCTCTACCTGTCACCTGGTTGAGATAATTGATATTGTGATATTGATGACTTTGATATTAGTTTTGATCTGACTTCTAAACTTTGATGAGATGACTTTTTTGATGTGATGGTTTAACATTGATTTATGTAAGGTTGATTATGTTGGCTTAGTAAGGAATTATGTCTGCAAAGAGAATTGCATGCAGCGAGCTCCCTGATCCAGATATGTCCATATTTGACAGTTATTTGATGAAGTCAGGATGAGGAGTTCCAAGGTATGGCTTTGATTTTGATTATGGTTTTGATTTTATATACTGATGATAGGTGATGAGCCTCTGATGATCTAAGTAAGAGGGATATGGATTATGAAGCTCAAAATGATGTATCATGACATGATGAATCGATCTTTGAAATTTGAAAAAGAAAATCCATTGTTGAATTGTGATCCGTAACAATTATAAGAAGAGTTTCAGCGTAAATCACATGTAGAAAACCTTTGTCGACGAGTTTCGAACCAACTAGTGTGGTTCATCATCAGGACAAGTTGAGGAGTCAGATCATGGCTGCATATTAAAAAGGGAGTGCAGATCTTCCCAATGGCTAGGTTGACTAGGTTGACCATCAATGGCTATATAAAAATGGCTAGATAATATTATAATGTTAAAAATTCAAAAGGCAATAAAAATAATATTATAATTATAGTAACTAAATTTTCTTTCTAATTAAATATATATAATTTTATATGTGTTAATATATTAGAATGTAATTCCATTTTATTTTATTTATATATTATTCTTTGGTTATTAATATATTTAATTCCTTATTAATTTATTTATTTAAATCACTAGGGATAAGTAAAGGGGGGTTTAGAAAATTTTTCTTTGCTTATTAATTTATTTAATTCC
>APFE031238085.1:58868-137348 GCA_000404065.3 Pinus taeda
CTGCTAAAAATCAAGATTTAACCTCATTTCTTCCGCCGGATTCTGTCACCGGAATCTCCAAAAAGTCGCATTATAGACAACTCCGTTTCAAGGAACAGAACCAGATAATTAACCCAAGTATTTCATTATGCAAAAAAAGTGTTTTTCACTAGTAATTATGATTGAAGTTTGATCATGAATTAATGATTTGGGGTTACATTTATTGAAAGTTATTGAGCCTAGAGGCTCATTCTACGGCAGTTAGTATTTCCACCTCTATAGCATTATAAATGCTATCTGACATGCGAGCGGAATAGCCATGGAGTGCCCTCCGCACCCTCTCCCTCTCTCTCCACGTGCTATCACTCAGAGGAGTGCCCTCCCCACTCTCTCCCTCTCTCTCCACATGCTGTCACTCAGAGGGCTATGGCTATTCCCCTCGCATGTCAGATAGCATTTATAATGCTATAGAGGTGGAAATAGGAACTGCCCTCATTCTACAGGCCAGTAGTTATGATTGAAGTTTGATTTGAGGGGTTACATTTATTGAAAGTTATTGAGCCTAGAAGCTCATTCTACAGGCCAGTATAATGTGTAACTCTGTTTATCATCAAAGTTAAAATTTATGTGACCCAAATCATAAAATAATAATTAGATTCATCTCAGCTCATGTTATATTAGTATTTAAAATAGATCTATACGGTAAAATAATAATCATAATATAATAATTAAACCCATCTCAGCTCATATTACATTCCTATTTAAAATGGATCTATACTGCTTTAAATCAACCAACTTTGTATAAATCAATTCAACAACAATCTGGAAAACTTTTGCGGCATTCAAAATTATTTTAAACTTTACAACTTTATATATATCAAATTTCTTAAAAATAGTATTTGCTTTAGATATTATATAATTTTTTTGAAAAAGAATTTCAAAATAATTATTTCAATTATTCTACTCCATTTTAATTGAATTATACACTTCTCTGCTCCATATAAAAAACCACAGCTGAAAATATATTAATATGTTACTTGAGAATTTTATCAAATTTCTATTTATTTAAAATAATATATATATTTTTTGGGAAAAGAATTTCAAAATAATTAACTCAATTATTCTACTCCATTTTAATTGAATTCTACACTTCTCTAATACCTATAAAAAAACACTTCTCTAATACCTATAAAAAAACACGGTTGAAAATGTACAATATGTTATTAAGAATTTTGTCAAAATGGCTCTAAGACCTATAAAAAACCACTGTTGAAAATGTATAATATGTTATTAAGAATTTTGTCAAAATCATATGTATATATATGCTTAATTGAATTCTACACTTCTCTAATATATAGAAAAAAACACTGTTAAAAATATGTAATATGTTATTGAGAAATTTGTCAAAATAGCATGTATATATGATTAGAAAAATATCAATTATGAATTCAATACTTTTTCCTTTCCACTTTCCACAATGTACAATATTAACTAAATAAATATTTTAATTATTTATATTTATATTTATATTAATTTATATTTCTTTGTCCTTTTCACAATGTACAATGTGCACAGCTAGATAAATAACTAAACACATGATGTGCATTCGCTACACTTATAACTAAGCACTACAAAACTTGAAAGCTATGTAAGTTTTTTCAAAATGCAAATGATTAGTTTTTGACAAACAAAAATAATAGGGTCGTACAGTTCTTAAGGAGTGTCTTACCTTTTCTTCTCTTTAATTTCTGTCTAACCTCTTCTCATGAAGATTTGTAACATATTGTCTATGTAAATTTTTTCAGAATGCAAATGATTATTTTTTGCCAAACAAAAATAATAGGGTCGTACAGTTCTTAGTGAGTGTCTTACCTTTTATCTTTAATTTCTGTCTAACCCCTTCTCATCAAGGTTTGTAACATATTGTTTAAAGCCGGTGAAATCTAAGGAATACTGTCCTGTCATTCCCCAACCTGTTAACCCCTTCTCATCAAGGTTTGTAACATATTCCGGTGAAATCTAAGGAATACTGTCCTGTCATTCCCCAACCTGATTATTCAAAGAGATTTTTTTTTTTTACCGTCCAAATAGTTTTGCATGACGGTCCCTAAAGGAGAAGACAGAAATTCACGTCTTTTGCGTTTGACACTCCCTGAAAGGATGTCAGGCAAAGATAAATTTCCCTGGGAGGCTGAAATTTACCTTGTTGGGTTCTGCCAATCCCTGAAGGGATGCTGTAAGAGAAATTTGCTCGAAAGGGAAGCCACATCACAGGATGATTAGGATCATTTACATTAAAGATTTAACAAGGAATTTGGGGTTAGATTTTACTGGGATATCTTTGAATTAAAAGAAGTGCATTTTACAGTGACCACATTACAGGATGATTAAGGATATTTGAATTAAAAGAAGTGCATTTTACAGTAACCACATTACAGGATGATTAAGGTCATTTATATTAAATGCTATTTCTAATAATATTGTTTTAACACCAGTTGCTTTAAGAGGGCTGGACCTCAACATCTACACCATTTTTACATTCTAAGTCCACGTTACTTGTATCCCTGAGTTGAGATACATATAACGCCGAAGTTTCACCAGCTCAGAAATAAAATAAAATAAATTGTTAAATTCGTTTTTAACTTGCAAGGGCTCACTGCAGACATCCCAGCCTTTTTATGTGCTACTCCAAACCTCCTCCAAAGCTAGCTGGAATCAAAGTCGAAACATATCAAAATCAATCTCTCTGTTTACTGTCTGTACAGTGGAAAGACAAAACCGTCTCAAAATCCAAATTTCCACAGCTTTGTCTAGAAAGTCAAAATCATCTGGAAGTCAAATTCTCTAGAAAGTCAAAATCATCTGGAAGTCAAATTCTCTATTTTTGTTCGGAGAGACTGTGTACATTACACGCTGAAATTGTTTGAATTGTATAGCCTCTCTAATGTGATCAAGGGTAATAATCAAAATCAAAATTCTCTATCTTTTGCCTGAAGAGACACTCGAACATCAAACACCGAATTTTCTTAACGTGATTGGAGTGATAATCAAAGTTATAATGGCAACAAAAATGTTGTTGGTTTCTGAAAAAATAGTTGAGATCTAAAATGTTGTTGGTTTCTGAAAAAATAGTGGAGATCTAAAATGTTGTTGGTTTCTGAAAAAATGGTTGAGATCTAAAGTATAATGTAAAAGAAATCATTTGATATTAACTTAATTAGAATCACAAAAATCAATACTGATCCATTTGAACACCATGGCTTTTAAGCAACAAAAAGTCAAAAACTTTTAGTTTAATCTCTGAACCCTGGAGCTTTTAACCAGTCTACAACTGTTTCTAGAATTTATGATCGAAGTTTGAAACAACAAGTCTACAACTGTTTCTAGAATTTATGATCGAAGTTTGAGATGGATCATTGCTAGTTTGACTACATGTCAATCTTACTACATTCATCATTTAAACATATGACTACATGTCAGTCTTACCACAGTCATCATTTAAACATATTCATTAACCCAAAGACTAGAGATTAAATAAAATATCTTTTGAATGAGAATTTGCCAAAATAAAATATCTTTTGAACAAAGACTACAGATTAAATAAAATATCTTTTGCATGAGAATTTGCCAAAATAAAATATCTTTTGAATGAGAATTTGCCAACTTCATCGCAAAAATGTACTCAAAAACCCCATCTGCAAAAAGCCATTCACTGTTTCAAGGGGGACTAAACCTAGAATGCTCAATTCTAGGCAACAAGTCACTTCCCATCAGGAAGAGGGGAAAGAAAGTTCATGCCTTTTGCTCCATTTAATTTGAAGAAGCAGAAAATTTGCTCAAGGCTTTTAAAAATTTTGTGCAGAAACAGGACACAGAGACACAGTATACACACGAAAACCATAATAGCTACAAACGTTTCTGTTAACATGACCTGCAGTTTCTGATTGGATTTTATGTCTAAGCTGTAGAATGACATAACAGTAAAAGGACAAAACTCGCCTCGTGCTGTATTTGAAATTATTTTGTGGGATTCTTGAAAGTATTTGAGAAATTCAGTTATGAAGTAAAACCCTACAAATTCCTATAAGAGTGGGCATGAAAAGACAGCAGCCCTCTGCACTCGGTCATGAAAGTTTAAAATGTAAAATGCTTGTTAGTATCACCATATTGAGCTAAATTTCGCTCTCGTATATAAAGTATAAAACTAATAAGAAACATCGTCTTACTGTGCTTTGAAAGATTTCAAACTAGATTGATTGAGATCCAAACATGATAACTTAATTAATTAAACATGTTGGTACAGAAGGTCCAAGCCTTGAGAAAACCTGGCCGACTACATTGGAGAATTTTCCAGTCCCTCCTTAAAAATAACTAAATGCAATACATAAAAGCAAATTTGTTTTCAATGAACATTAAATATCCAAGATGCAGAAGCAGACCAGACAGATCCTAAACACTGCACATTTCTGAAATTTTAGGAAAAACAGGAGAGTGCATATGCCATAAATTAGAAATGAGAATAGCTTTGCCATTACTTGGGTGGAACAATAATTGGAGTACTTGACAGGAAAAATGACTGGATTTCCAAGGAATACATGATGACAAAGTGCTGTAAAGAAGACTGCAGTTGCATTGCAAAATGATTTACAAAATAGAGTTCCAGAGACCAAGAGAGTGTACATTCATTACAAGTCAATGAATGCTCTCAGGTACAATATTCAAAATACAAAAAGGAATTCAAAATTCTACAAGTGTAAAGACTGCAGGAGGGGAGCCAGGTCACAAGATTGCTGTTCATACTTCTTCAAAAAAGGATGCGAAAGCAGCCGATGTGCAGTATGGCGAAGTAACGCATCCTTTTGAAGGCAACATCTGATAAAACTCTGAAACTCTGGCGATGCATCAGGTGGCGGGGATGGAGGGTCGCCCAAACAGATGGCCACCATTAAAGTAGGCCAATCAGGCCTCTGCCCCGGAGACAAACAAGGGAACCTTCCAAGCGCACATTCCAGCAAAGATAATCCCAAGCTCCATATATCTGCAGAGCATCCATCATACTTTCCACCGTACCCATCAGGATCGAACCTTTCAGGACTCATATAAGCACAAGTGCCCACGAAGGAATTACACTGGGCCAAAGTGTGAGCCAACACAGTGCTGACACCGAAATCGGCAATCTTCACTTCTCTTCTCTTGTTGATCAGCAAATTGGAGGGCTTTATATCACGGTGAACAATTTTGTTCTGGTGCAGGTAATGCAAGCCCTTCAGCACCTGTCTGGCAACCTCAGCCAAATAGTGTTCTGGGATTTTCTTGTGGGCTTGAAGAACCTGCGCAAGGGTTCCACCGTCCATGTACTCCAACACAAACGAGATCTCTCCTCCTCGATCGAATATGCCATAACACTGCACGATGTGTGGAGAATTCGCCCTTCGGAGAATCTCCATTTCCCTCATTATTTGCTTTCGGACAGCAAGCTCGTGCTTTTCCTGAATGATTTTGAGGGCATAAATTTTCCCAGTCTTGGCATGCTTAACCTTGTACACTTTACCACTGCTCCCACACCCCAAAGTTGAAATCTTCTGGAGATCTTCCAGTGTAACTTCTTCAAGAGGAACGCACGGCAACTTGCAGGCACCATTCATGTTAGGAGGCTTCGGCAGTGGAAGCGGCAATGGCATTGGCTTAGCAAATGCGTCTTCCCGAGCTGGGATTGGCAGCTTCAAACCCACCCTCGCTTTTCTCTCCCTTGAATTCATCTTCCCTTTGAAACAGAAAGCTTGCCTTTGCCTCTATATACCCTCTTCCTCTTCACAACACTATTTCAGACAAGGAGAACCGATACCAATTTCACAACACTATTTCAGACAAGGAGAACCGATACCAATTTCAGAAATCTCCCTAAGAATCTCTTCACAACAACAAAAACCCTGATACCAATCCCTTCCAAAAGTTAACAGAAACCCCCTAGCTAATCTCTTCCGTCAATATACCATCTTCCCAACTATTCTGAAACACCATTTATCAATTCCAATTTGTGAACAATTTCTTCACAACAAAACTCAATTTTCCATAACCCACAAACCAGGTTGAGTTACCATTTGACTAACACAACTGTATTTCTCAATATTACTCAATTTTCCATAACCCACAAACCAGGTTGAGTTACCATTTGACGAACACAACTGTATTTCTCAATATTCTCTAATTATCTACAACCCACACCAGCAAATTCGCAGTTACAATTTTCTCACAGGAAACTATATCGTCCACGCCCAATTGGATGCATCAACGAAAACCACATTCACTAATTCCTCAAAGATGAAATCACACAGAAAACAAACAAAAATAAAAACTTGCCTTTAACCACCTGAGAGTAGAAACTCCTTCAGTCTGCCGGAAATGCCTGCTACTGGCCTTTGCCTATCACAGGCGAGCTACAATTTTATCAAAACCACCCAACTGCCAGAACCCTAGTGATCCAACAGAAATTGAACACCACAAATCTTGGAATAACTAGCTACAAATATCTGCCAGAAGTCTCTAATCTGCCTGTCAGTAACCAGGCCAGAGCTGCAAAGATCCAGCCACAAAATAGAAACTCGTTACAACGGAACCAAATATGGAACTGGGTGTTCTGTTGTCTATGCCAAAAGGGAAAATGGGGAACCGAGATGAGATGAGGGCAGGCAAATGCCAGCTAAACGAATGGAATCAATTCGCGTTGAGCCAACAACCACCGCAGCATGTACACTCTTATTTAACAGCCCCTAGACCCTGTCCCCACCAAAGTGTATTAAAAAATAAACTAAATGAATTCATCCCCCCAACGAAACCGGAATTTCGGAGCTGCCCACTCCTCCAAATCCTCGCCAACTTGGCGTATTGCCCACTCCTTACGACATCTACGCCACTACCCCGTCTTTATCTTTAACCCACAGGTCAAATTCCAGTGCCTCGGATTTAGTAATGTAACCCTGTGTCTCTCATCATGGGGGCATACACACAACTCTCAAGGCCGGTCCGGTCCGGTCCGGTTATCTAGACTCTGGAGTAACTGATAGACCGTCGGGTGAGGATGAGAGTGTTGGTGGATCTGTGTTACGGATGCATTAATCATATGGACCCCACCACCCCTCTTCTCAGTCGTTTTTCCTTGTCACGTGCATCATGCCAATGACAAGAGCAAGAATGAATGGGTTTTGCCTCCTTCCATGCACCTGGCTCTCCTCCCCACTCACTTGAAGCCAAGGTCGGAACATTGAACCTGAGCAGCTTGCGACCTTCCATTGTCAACCACACCTATTGGGATTGCGATGGGGATGGGGATGGGAGCAGTGGGCATTGGTTGTCTTCCACCATTAAATCCCCCACATGTAATTTCCCAATTCCATTTTCACTTTAGCCTTTCCTTGCTTGAAGAGGGGAACTATTACTATTGTTGAGTGAAACAAAATGCTCTTATCACCTTTAGCAATTTGTTGTAAAGTGAGTACTTACAAATATCATTCTTAGCAATTTGTTGTAAAGTGAGTACTTGCAACTATCATTCTTTACAATTGGTTGTAAAGCTGATGAATGGCCCCTAGATTATTCAAGTAGGGAGAACGATGTAGCAAAGGTTTAGATAGTTAATTTTTTAAGAATCTTTGCAAATTGGTTGAGAAGCCCTTTCCATCTCATTATATTAATTTATACTTAGTGGGTTATGTTTCATTGTTGTTAATTTATACTTGGTGGGTTATGTTTCATTGTTATTAATTTATATTTGGTGGGTTATGTGTAATTGTTATTTATTTATAATTATTAAATTATGATTTTATTGTTATTAATGTATAATTAATGGATTATGGTTTTTTTATAATGTATGGAATTTTTTTAAATATTCGTAAAGAAATTATGAATTTATTTTATAATTATTAGGAGCCAAAGAAATGGAATATTATAATGCATGTGTCATATGTTAAGTGGAGTATTGTTGAATAAAGCTTCCAACAACATTATTATGTAGTAGCACTCGTCGTACTACACCTATCATTGTCTTTTATATATTTAATGTTGTCCTCCTTGCCAGATTTTGCTCCACTTTACAATATTTGTCATATCGAACAATTAAATACATAGAAAAAATCTCTCTTAATTTAAGTGGTTGGAAATTTATGCTTTTCCGTGATCATATGTATTCAGGGAAGCTAACGATTGTATAACAAATTTGGAAGAGAATTGTGTTACTTCATGTGTATGTTTGTGTAATATTATGAAAATGAAGAAATGAATTGATGGATTATGTATGCATAAATATTGGAGATAGAGATAGTTTATCACATATTATTTACACCAAAACTTTGTCAATCTGTAAGTTGTCTATGGAGTGCAAATCCTTAGGTTAATGTGTTAATATCCTCCTGCCCTTGTGCAAAAACACAATTGGCGCTATGAAATATTATGTAAAAGCATGTGATCCAAGGTTCAAATCCCCCTAATTCATCACATGAGCCAAGTCTTAGTGTGCATGTGGTTTCACCTAGAGGTTATAGTTGTATCAGTCAAAATTGGCCATATGTCATAGGAGTACAAGACTAGCCCAATCGTTGATTCCTTTAGTCACCAAAACAAAGGTGTTAATATCCTCCCACACTCTAATGCTAACATGGCCTGGAGTTTTAATGGCATGCCTTTGTGGGTCTTTGGCCTATGGTTGTTATATGTGATTTTGCAACTCTAACTGATGGTTGTTATGTGATATTGCATGTTGTCTTATTACATTTTCCAACACTAAAATTTATATTAATTATAACATTTTTATATCTGTTTTTTAGAGAGGACATTGTCAATGTTGAAAAGTGGAGCAAATAGCCCAACCCATAAATTTAAGGGGTTAGGCAACAAGTTGCCCATCATTTTCCCCTAATAGATGTATTACATTTCATGATTTTTCCATTATAGGGGTTGAACTATAGTATATACAATTGTATAATATGGGTCTCATTACCTCAAAGTCTACCAAGCCTAATGCAAAGCCTCATTAGAAGGATCCAAATCTTGTGAGAACAAGAGATCAACCAGCATGTCACCTTAGCAGCCTTTTCCAATTGTTTAATGGTGAATTAAACCATATTGAAGGATTCCCTATATATAGATCACCTAAAGGATATTCAACAAGGATGGTTCAAGGTGATGGAAAAGTCTGATGATTAGGATAAGACAAGTCTGTTGAAGCCAAGAAGGATACTTAAGTAATATATCCATAGACCACTTAAATGGATTAGCAAGCTATTATAAGTTAGGGTTTGATATATTTTCAATGATATGGCATGCAATGTCATATAACAAATAGAGGAAATAGTCATTCAATAATACATGAACAAAGTAACAAGGTTATCAATCAGGCATATAAGGTTTAGGGTATCCAATTGAGTTTTTATGGATAAAACGCTCATAAAACAACAATAATAAAGATGACGTTAGCCCTAGTATTAGGGTTTTATAATGCAATTAATGTTATATCTTGATTTTTCTCTAATTATTAAATGAAATCCCTATTCAAAGAGCAATAACACATTAAATAAAATTATTATTTAGCACAATTTCAAGGAAACTCTAACCCTAGATACCTAGAATTTAGAGAGGAGAGAGAAAATTGTTAGAGGAAATATTTATCAACGCCTCTAAACTAGTGCCTTGATCTAAATGGGCAATGGAGTCTTTTAGGGAAAATGTAATGGAGACAACCTTGATGAAGAGGGTGAGAGGGAAATGACCTCTTCTTACAAACCCTAATGGCTTCCTTAAATGTGAATTTTTAAATTCAAGAGATGTATACATCTGAGTTCTCTTGAAGGATTCAATCAAAACAACTTCGCATGGCATAAAGAACCAAGATTCCAAGATAAATATTACATTTTTAGCATGGCTCACTTAGAAACCCTAATTTGCATATTACAACATGCAAAATTTAAAATATAGACAATAAACTTACAAAATTTCCACAAGAATCTCTTCAATCTATCCCAAAGAAACCTTTTCATGTAAAAATCTTCTTTAAAGACAAATTTGCACCATGAAACTACATTATGGCCAAGTAGAAAAGAAGGCAAGAGCTAGTGTACACTTCTAGAGAAGAAGAAGTGTAATTAATGATGATGATAATGAAAGTGATTCCCCTCTATTTTTATGAGGTAACCAAGTCATTTTTTCATACTTTCGCAAGTAAATCCATGTAACAAATTTACCTAAGCATTCAACTAGGTCAAAGGTCACAAGCCAACTTTGAAATAACACAAAAACATAACAAATGCCAAAAATAACCCACACATGTGGAAGAAAAAAATATCTCTGCCATGATGTCATCCTCCAAAATAAGCAAAAATACATAAAGGAAGTGAGGTAGTGGTCTAAGAGTGTTCCTCACTCAAAGAGAACCTCAAAGTACATATGCACATCTCCAAAAGACACGTCATACACCATCACATCATCCAAAAGGAGGCCTATGTCACCTTTTCCATGCATGTAGGAGTAGTGTGGCACCACTAAGGGCAAGTGCTGGCATGAAAGAGGGATGTGTTAGCCCTCCCAAGTCATCTCAATCGAAACCATCCTCATTTGGCCTATAAAACAAGACATTGCCCATCAAACGGGGTTAAGCAAACATAGGGGCATCGTGGGTCCATTTGGGGCAAATCATCAAATAATTCAATGCCCAAGATTTCAAGCTCAATATTTAGCATGTGGAGGCTCATCAAGAGGCGTAGTAACATGTGGAAGTTTCTTAAGGTCCCAAACTCATCTATGGAGGGGCAATGTTGGGGCCATAAAGTCATGTTTACTTTGAAAAATGGTGTAAGGGACCCATTGGAAGGTGTTGCAATGGAGTCAAGTTGTCCCTAAAGGGATATATACTACATTTGTGATACCACCTCAACAAAACCTCTCAATATCACGTGAGATCAATTTCATAGGGACATAGAATCATTAAAGAGTAATAATGGACCAGATTCAATGTTAGGGACACAAATACTTCATACAAAACTCAACTTCAAATATTTAACTATATCATGACCTATAAACAAATTACCTTACTTATGTTAGGGATGATTTGGTAAAAAACCCTATTAGGTGTTTTTAACCTCTAAGGGTAATCACATGTCCCAAGTTGACCCATCAATCCATAGGTGTGTGTGATACAATGGTCATGGAGTGGGAGAGACTTTAAGGAAGATGCCGCAACCATGAGACTAGCTAATCGAGGTCCAACATCCATAGTGTGATGATGTGAGCAGGGAGAAATCCTAGTGGTATGAGTTACTCTTTTCCTCAGCCTACTTTTTTCACCCCTTAGGTTTTCCTTTAACTTTAATAATTTTTCGTTATTTGGTGCATAACTTAGGAGCCCAAGAACCTTGATTTATGCTTTTCCAATACCCATTTAATATGTAGCAATTTCTCACTCATAGAGGATGAGACATTGAAGAGTTCCTTTATTTTAGATGAAGCATTAAATGCTTTAGGAACTAGGTTATGGCTAATGAGGGGCTAGAGCTCATGGTAGGTTTTTACCCGCATGTTAAATCTATCCCAATCATATTTTACATTTTACATTTTCTTTCATCGTGAATTTATATGTTTTTAATCATTCTTTCAGTTGTGTTAACCTATAGTGCCAAGTTTTCAGGGTTTAACTCAAGGATGTGGATATAGGGTGCCAATCCTAATGACCAATGAATATTTCCTTTTACCATGGTGAATCGATAACTTGTTGGAGTAATCTGGGTGAGGTTCAAGATCAAAAGTAACAGCTACCATTATAACACCAAGAGTATATTCAATAGACCATAAGCCAGATATACCAAAAATTTATGACTTAGCAAGAGTCGAGACCCCACGAGGGTGGGGGAGCCTACTCTTTGAGCCTTATCATAATGGGCCAAAGTTGCCCCCCCCCCCCAATTGGATTTGAAATTGGGTGGAGGGGATAACATTCCATTATGCCCACCACTCAGTTATCCCACGAGGAGACTTCAATGACCAATAAATATTAACTCAAAAAATGGAGATGGATAAATTACTGGGAAATATGGAAAGTGACTAGTATGGATTACCTTAGACACGCTATATGAATAAGTTCCTTCCGAGTAGTGCCCTTCCTAAATTCTAAGGCCTCAAAGGAGGTCCTACTAGACTAAAGTCAAAGACTAACCTCCCAAGTGAAGTATGGGAACAAGAATATAATCAAAAATCAGTCAATCATCTAGTTCCCCCCCGTGATCCATATTTATATGCCCATAACATTAAATGAAAGCACATGATTGTTAGAATGGTTAGAGTACTTGCCAATAGATGATCCATCTTCCTTCAAGAAGAATGTCAGGTGGGTGAGAGCACTGACTGAGCAATAAGTGAAAAATTCTAACATAATGCTATATGATGAGTATGTATCACGGCTTGTTAGTTGGTTGTATGTCAAATGAGGAGGAAATTTTTCTCCAATGAGTTACCCATTTTTGGTGGGTAAGAGGTCTTCTACAAGACACCTAAATCATTGTGCATGGTGATGTTATTATCATCAATCCTTATATTTTTTCCCATGGAAAACCTCCGTAGGGAACTCTCCATGGACTTCTTCCCATTTTGTAAATGGTATTTGAGGTAAACGTTGTGTATGGCAAACATGTATACCTAACCCTAAGGTCATGGCAAGTCACATCACTTAAGCTAACCTTTTGGGTTATGTGTGTGTATATTCAAAATCAAATTCTTTAATGTTTGATATTGATCTTCAAATTTTAATCCCTTTGTGAAAGAGTTTACTCAATTGTATGTTTACCTATTTTAAGGTTTTATAGATTATTCCCCAACCTCAAATGTGAAATATGGCATGCATCTATGTTTTCATGTATATTATCATAAACATTGTAAGAAATTCTTTTGAAATTTATATTTATGCCAATAGGCATGTCTATTTTGGAATAAAGCTTGGACAATTTTAATTTTTCATTATCAATAATTATGAGGTGGATGGTAGGGATTTAATCTCCATGGAATATTCTCAATATTTTTAGTAGTGTACACAAATCAAAGGTTGATATTTATCTCCAAAGTAGTTATGTCATTTTTTCTCTTTTAATTAAATTGATTAATTAAAAAAAATGTCATGTGAGCAAGTGTTATATGAAATGAGTTATGATTTTTTGGGCATATGGTATTGGCCCATGGTATTCTAACAAAGTTTATTTAATATCCATAGAAAAGTGGGGGTAAATCTCCATGAATAAGAATCTTGTTCCATGTTTTTTCAAATATATATATGTTCAACTTATATATTAGTTTTTTTTATAATAATAATAATAATAAAGTAGTTATAATTTAGTTAGTTTTATGATTTTTTTTTTAATTTTAACAATTTGAGATGTATTACAAAGTAAGTGTTTGATGTTTATTATGGATTATTGTATGCAAAAATTATGTTTGTTTATAGCGTTTTGGATTTTTATTTTGAATAATTTTGTAAGAGTTTTAGTTGGGAGAATAAAGGTTCAACTCTCTTGATCTCCTCAAGGTTAAGCTCCATAATCGAGGCCACTTGTTTACCCTATTTACTATTCATGGATCATAAGGAAGTACTAAAAAAATCGATAAACCATTTTCCTTAGGAGAAAAAAAACTACATATCTATTTGATATTTAATGGTGTTTATGGAAGATATATTATAATTTTATGTAAACATTTTGACTTGATCAAATTATTAGTGGTTTTTGAACTCAGGATTTTGACAACCCATGTACAGTAAATTATAATTATAATTATAATAAATAATTAGAAATATAGCCCATGTTATGTAATATTATGTACCGTTGGCTAGATAACTAAAATTTAAAAAAAAAAATTAAAATTATTAATTATTGATATTTGAGTAGTCTTTAAGTGGGATTTTTTGATAAGTTTTCGGGTTTATTTTTCAATCTAATTTATCTAGAATCCCATAGGGATTCATTGAAATCACAAGTTTGACAGGTAAACTCTTCACAATCGAAGTGCCCTAAGGGTTTTTGAGGGTGTTGAATCCATATATCATATATGCAGTCAAAAAAATAGTTTAAACAACACAAATCAAGTTTGGCCACAATTACTCGGATGCGGGTGTCTCTTCTAGCATTGATTAAGTGTTAACCATGAGGCATGCGCAGCCAACAGCTGGCACGCACTCACGGTGGAAGGCAGCGCCGAAGGCAAGCCACCATAAATTCCAGACGCAGGCTATTAACTGCCTTTCAATGCAGGGCCAAGTCGAGCGTACCAAGGTGCAGTCTTATGGAATGGAGCGCCTGGATGAGTTGCTATTTCACCCGGCTCCGCTCAGGAATTCTGTCAAGAGATCCGGTTCAGGGCAGTGCGCCTTCATCTGTGCTGGTTTGCTTAGTCTTGGTCGAGGGGGAGGTCCCGGGCAGTCCTGTTCTCAGAGGCAGCCTGGGACTCTTCGTTGCGCTATTATGCTAAGCACATCTGTGGAGAATTCTCATTTGCAGTCTGTTTCTTTTACCAATATCTGTCGAATTCACTGTTCAGTGTGTAAATTTCAAGTTTGTGCAGGAATTGGGACCGTTCTGGATGTCGTGAGTCCTCAGTGGTCTGTCTGGGAAGCTTGGGTGAGCTATCGAGTCGTGACTTTCGTGAGTCCTCACTGGTCTGTCTGGGAAGCTTGGGTGGGATTTCGAGTCGTGGCTTTCGTCTGGTCTCTAATTAGCATTTGTCCATTTCGTGTCCGCTTCCCTTTAACCCTATTTCCTTAGCCTTTCTTTTTTAAAATGCGGCCCCGTTTGCGTGGTAAGCCTAGACGAGGAAGTTCTGCTAGTCCTCGAGGAAGGCGGGGAGGGAGGGGAGGCCCTGAACCTGAACCTCGCCGCATATCCCCAATGGCCACAGTCGTGCCCTCTTCGCCACTGTCTGAGGATTCTGGCCCATCCCTCACCAGTTCTCTGCACTCCGCCCGCTTCTATTTCCAAAGCCAACTTAACAAGACGGTTATTTCCGCCTTGGTCACAGTTATTTTCTCAGAAGAAGCTGCAGATCCGACTAGTTCAGGGGCCGCCTCCTCAGAGCGCTCTCCCTCCAGGACAGCCAGCTCATCCCAGAGCCGCTTGGTGGAGGCGCACTTGGATGTCTCTGCAGAGATGCAAGCTAAGGAGGACAGGGAAGAGAGCCAGCCACAACAAAGTGCTCCCCAGATGCAGCATAACGACCCCCAACCAGTGACGGAGCCCACGACTGACAATGAGCCGACGCACTTCACTGGAAACATCTTACATCTTGTTCTACCGCCTGGTAGAACTGCGACGGACGTGGAGGACAATGTCATGGTTGAATGGGTTAATCTTTCACCCGCCCCAGAAGCGGTTGGAAAACAGGACAATGCAGAATCAAAGTAAGTTTTTTAATCCTTTTTTGACCACTCAAGAAGGCAATTCAGTTTTGTTGATCAGTGACTTCGGGGCTAAGGATCAAGCAGCGTCTCCAGATGGTCGCCTTCCTAACGCGGCACCTCCTCATGGACCTCCATTTTTGTCTACCAATTACAATTCTCAGTTTCATGTTGCTTAATTTTGACAGACAGAGGTCTATGCAGTTTTTTGCAAACTCTGGTCTACAATGCAAGCATATTTTGCAAAACTACTTTGAGCGAGGTAGAACTACAGCTCCCTCAGAGGTTTATCCTCTTTGTACATATTTTTCTTTCTTTTTAATATAATTAGCACAGTCTTTACCGAGAAAAAAAAAAATTGGCCACAATTTTTTTCATCAGATTTCGACAGAAATCCACCGGAAACTCCAAAAAGTCACTTAAAGACCACTCCATTAATATTGACTCGATAATTAGAATAAAAAATTAAAATTAAAGAGGTCAAATTATTTAAAATAAAAATGATAACAAATTAATGTTTGTTTATAAATATTGTTGTGGTGGTTGAGGTAAAACTTGAGGTCATAGAGTCAATTTACCATGAAAATGTTTTGGGCTTCAGTTTTTTGACAAGCCATAATTTTCCCAATGGCATTCTCGATCTGTCAAGCGCCACCGAGAGTGATCAAATCTCTCAAGGTGCAAACATTTCCTCATGTTTTGCACTCAGAAAAGAGTTTGACTCCTTTGTATTTTGTCTTTGGACCATGAATGATCACTAAAAGAAAATGGTTTCACTGACAAGAAAAAATACTTATATATATGTGTGTGTGTGTGAAACTAGCCTAGATCCATCTTAACTTTGGATCTATCAAACACTCAGGGAGATCAAATCTCTTGAGGTGCAACCCTTTCCTCAAGTTTTGCACTAAAAAAAGAGGTTTGTACCTTGAGAGATTTGATCCCTCTCAGTGTTTGATAGATCTAGAGTTAAGATGGATCTAAGTTGTTCTATAAGATATTTAGATAATATTCTATTTTATACCAATTTTCAAAAAAACGCGCACTTAAAATTATTGAAATTTACATAAGAAGGTTGTATCTTCTCCTTCATTTTACAAATAAACAATTTCAACATATTTGTAACTCATTAAAATTAAAATTAAAATTTACATAATTATGTCACCAGGCTAGTTTAACTTCCTAAATTTTAATTATCAATAATTAATAAGTGGATGGTAGGTATTTAAACTTATGGAATATTCATAGTTAGGGATAGAAGGCTAAGATTTCCCTTTTTTCTTTTCAAAATTATATAAAGATATATATGTATAATATTTTGATTGTTAAATGAGTTATGCTTTTTTGAGCACATGGTATTGAAAAACCATGGTATTGACCCATGATAATGTAAAAAAACCTATTTATAAATTAATAATCTCCATGATAAATTTGGGGTGACTCTCCATAATTTTTTCTTAACACAAATGAGTAAGTTTTCTATTAAATTTGTGCTTGAATGCAAGGAAATACACGAGAAGTCAACACATTTCTTTTTCATGCATAAGCTCCTTCTAGAGAGGATTAGTAAGTTTTTCAAAAAAGTCTAACTTAAAACATACTGCTATAAGTGACCGACGTACATGAACTTTGCAAAATAGGCCAAGCAAAAAGACACATTTACAAAAGAGAATCATTAGTAAAGGGAGGGATAAATTCTTCCAACGGCCTATTTAATCAAGTTGCATATTATCAGGAGGTTGGTTGAGTGTTATGTTGTTAGAGATTTGGTTTTCTTTTGTCTCCACCTACACTGTAAATCATTCAACTACCTTCGCAATGCATTAATTTCGTGATCCTGGCGAGTGACCGTGTGTTTGAGAGACTAGATTTCATCCACGAGAAAGATGAATGTGTTCATTTGTTGATAAAATTTCTAGTTCAGGTCCATGTGTTTGAGATGCAGGGTGTCAAATTGTTGAGAACATTATTTACATGCTATACTGCCCCCTGCAACTGTTAGATTTTTTTCTAAATAACATTGAACAGGTGTTGAGAAGAGGGGCCGAATTTTCATAGATTATTGATTGCAGAGTAATCTAAGGGCTAATTCGAAGATTTCATTGAGTGGTTGTAAGGCCAATGTCAGGCCAAAGGAAAGAAATAATACTAGGGGATTTTAGGAGAGATGTTACGAGATCACAGGGAGGAACGAGAGGGGAACCAAACATTACTAAGTCCAAGCTATACATATGACAGAGAAACAAATACCAAGGGGGCTTCCAAACATGTAAATAGAGCTTCTAAAGAGTGAAGGAAGTATAAAAAAATTGCTCGTTAAAGACTGAGGGATACCTACAAGCATAAGGAGAGCCGAGATGCCCAAGGAGACTCCTATGAGAACAATCTAAAGAGCCAATTGCACTACCACAGACAAGGTTGAAGAGAATCATAACTTCCCAATCTAGTAGAGAGACCCATGATGCACCAAAGGAACCAATAGCGCTACCATTGTCCAAACATGAGAGAATTATGTCTTTCGGAGGTGACAGAGAAACCTACAGCTCAAGAGGGAAGCCCAAGGCACTACCACGAACAAAATTGGAGATAATTTTGACTTATAGTGCCAATAGAGAGGCCTTTGATGCTCCAAAGAAGGCTATTTCACAACCACAAACAAAGTTGTGGATAAGTGTGCCTTCTAGAGCCCACATAGAGGCCCATGGCTCACTAACTAAGTTAATTGCACTACCAAGAATAATATTAAGGAGAATTATGGCTTTCAAAGCTAATAGAGAGACCCACAATGCAACAAGATCAATAGGGATGCTCAATTATCCTCTCACTAAACCATACAAGCTCCTTCTTTCACTAGTTATGAAAAAAAAGAAATTGACTCAAACAAATCCCAATTTATGGCAAAAGGCACCTTCAACATCAAGAGCCACTGCCAAACACAAAGGAGAATACTCTAGGCACCATTGCAAATTGAAGACACAACCCCTATATTTAAACATAGAGTCGAAGAATCCACACAGAACATAGACCCTTTCGCCATTAAATTCAACAATATCCCACCACATTAAACCCATTAATGCTCTTGGTGTGAAATGTGAGTGATGGATACAGTGTCATTCGTAAGTTGTTCATATGGCATGCAAAGGTATTGGGAAACATTCCCATGTAATATTTTCACACCCAGGACAAGCCACACCGCCGTAAACAATATACCAACCACCTAACTCATGAGCTCTATAGTTGTAGTCCATGCTTGGATGGGGGAGAATTTGGCTAGGGGCTTTGACAAAGTTTTTTTGGTTTATTATAAAGGCTAACATAGGTATATAAATAAACTTCACATAGGTTAAATGAAAAGGGGGTTTATTCATGGGATGTTACAACATCCAGACACATCGTTTATGCAAGTCTAGCCCATTTTTAAAAGGAACATGAGATTAGCTTGCTTATCAACTTCAATATTTTGAGATCTTAGGATATGAAAAAAAAAAGAGTTAAGGTGAAATTGATCTAGTGCACCCATAATTTTGAGAAGAAGTAGTTTAAGATGATTGTCCTTGGGTAAGGAGAATCTACATAAATGCTTTATGATGAGGAGGGAGTCTCCAAGTATTACAATCTTCGTGACTTCCAGATCTTTGGCCAAGATTAGCCCAAGAAAAAGAACATACATTTCAGCTTCATTGTTGGACCTCTAACCAAGCCCATAGGAATACTTAATTACTTGCATCCCGTTGGGATTAAGGATATCCCCTCCCCCTCTTGCCACCCCTTGGATGAATCTCCATAATTAAAAACCTTGTTACATGTTTATCCGAACTTAAACAAGAACGCAACAAATTACATGTATAATCATAAACACAAAGATGTAGTAGAAAAACACTTCATTTCATTAATAGAAAAATATTGAACTATGCTTACAAACATAATGGAAATAAGAGAGCTCGGGCGATGGTAGCTTATCTCTAAGAAGATATGTGGCGGCTACATGCCTTTGAACTGTGTTACAATGAGGCTTAAGGGCCTATTTATTATTGGAAAACCTGAGAAAACCCTAAACAACCAAAACCATAACCTCGGGAGATGTAAAACTAAGAGTTTGTGGGCCCCGTTGGGGTTAGTTGGGCAACCAACTTCCCGGGGTCATAACTTGGTCATATTATCTTTGTTTGGTGCGTAAGATACCTTGTTGGGAAGGTCTCTTTGAGTACTACATGTTTTATCACAAGCCCTTACCTATGGAAATGGGCTTGTCACAAACACCAAAAAAACGTCATTTAGGGGGTCAAAACCGCTCCGGAAGTTCAGGTCCCAAAAAACTGTTGAAATAGTAAATGTTGAAATGAACAAGGAAACAAATGAAACTGAATGGGGGGTCTAGGTGGAATAGGTAGGTGGCCACCAATATCCACCTAGATCATTCCTTCCCCCTTAGGAAGCAATGGTCCCCATTGTGTGTAGAGCCTCCATGAAGTGAGGAATTTTTTGTTGAACCTAGTCCCTGGTGAACCACTTCCCTATTGAAAATAACAACAAGAAATGATAAAAATAGAATCCAGAATATTACAATTTGAATTTGTCCTTGAATTAAAATTGTGAATTGAATTCAAATTTAGTCTCACCAGCTGCTTGGAAATAAATGATTAATTCATTATGGATTAATTGGTTGTAGAAATTCAAGTTAGAAGTCTTTCTGAAGTCATGCAAAAATTATCCCTTAAAGGAGATTATCCATTAATTAAGGAGATAAGCTTGAGTTATATTTGAGTTGTAATTAGTTAACTCAATTTACTGAGTTAAGTCCAGTTAAATTAGTTCCAAACTGTTTGAGGAACTAATTGTGAGTTATCAGTCAGTTGATGCATGCATGCACTCAGCCAGTACTCTATACTAAGATTCCTTCATCAGAATCATGCATGTCTTTTTGGAGAAAGACCCATTTGAGATTAAGACAAGGAAAATGTACTATCAGTTGCATGTTTTCTCCTATAAAGGAAACTTATGCATGCAATCAAGGTAAGGTTCATTAAGGATTACGTAATTCTAACAGGGTGTAGGATCAGTGTGAGTGATCAGTCTTTCCACTTGGTAATAGGAGGGATCACCCAGAAGAAACTACACAAGGAAATAGGAGCTTGGAGGACAGAGGAGAAGCCTTGTGAGAAGCTTTGATTACCTGTGAGCATCCAAGAGGATTGTACTGAGAGTTGGCTAGCTATGAGAGCTAAGGCTTTGTATAATTTATGATGTATTTCCACCTTGTATGATAATACAGATAGTGGGGTTTTTAGCTGAGGCTTTCCCTTGAGTATTTTCTATGTTTCATGTGCATTGATTCTTCTTCTTCTGGTTATATGTGTTCAGCTCTGATTCAGCTCAATCTTTAAGCTTCCGCAAGTTTGAGAGTAGAAGTAGATTATAGTATTTTGCTTTGGTATATTGCATTATCGAGTTAATCTACAGTCAGATTTTCTACATAGATCTCAGAGGTATATTTGTAGATAATTTGCAGGAAATTCTATATGGTATAAAAGCCAAGTTTATTGGAGCAAGGTTTATCGGTGTTGTGAACAGTATACGGAGAAGAGAATTCAAAGTTTGAAGTTCGGGGTTGCAAGTGCAAATCGAATTCTTATCATACTTCAAGGTTTTCCAATGGCGTTCTATGGCTTGAGACTCGAGTATGCCTTGGAAGGTAGCTCAAGTTACGTAGCATGGAAAGATCGCATGGAGGTTGCATTAGAAGACAATGGCTTGAAGGATTTCATTGATCAAGAAATCCCAAAGCCAGGTTCAACTAATGCACAAGAGTTGGTTGAATGGAAGAAGTGTGTGGTGAGGGCGAGACAGATCATCCTTGAGGGAGTTTGAGACCATATTGTCTCGAGTCTCCATGGGAAGGATACTCCATATTCAATGTGGAAGACATTGAAGGACCTCTACCACAACAATAGCGACCAGAGGAAATTGGCGCTCAAGGATAAGCTTCGAAGAATCAAGATGGAGAACGGTGATACTATTTCCACATATCTGAACAAGCTTACCACTTGCAGAGATGAGCTTGGAAGTGTGGGAATAACCACTGCTGGTGATGATATGGTGAGCCTCGCTCTCCTTGGCCTTCTAAAGAGCTGGAATAGTTACCAGGACTCTGTGAATGGAAGGGAGAAATTGTCGAATTGGGAACGACTGTGGTCGGATCTCATGCAGGAGGAGATCAGGAGGAGCACTCAAGATGGTTCTTCATCCAAGGATGATGACGAAGAAAATATGGCCTTAGCAAGTAAGGCAAGGAAAGGGAGGGGGAAGGCGTCCCATTTCGAATCGAATGCTTCTCATGGAGGGAAAATGGATGACAAGTCTAAAGTGAGATGCTTTAATTGTCACGAGATGGGACATTATGCGACTAATTTCCCATCGAAGAAGTCCAAGAAGGGATCCTCGGAAGGATTGAAAGGTGAGGCATTAGCATTTTAGTTCGAAATGGACTTTACTCTCATCGCATGCATGGTGTCATCGATGATGGGTTGTGGTTGGTATCTTGACAGTGGAGCCTCATTCCACATGACCGGCGATAAAATTTTATTCAGTGCCTTGGAGGAGAAATACCTCAAGATGTGCATAGAGATGGGTGACGATGAAAGGTTTAGTGTTTCAGGAGTGGGCATGGTTGCTTTTCAAAGGGATCATGGAGCTCCTATCACCCTGACCGATGTGAAGTATGTGCCTGGACTGAAGAAGAACTTGGTATCAGTTGCGATGTTGGAGGACAAAGGCTACGATGTTGTCTTTAGTAGGGGAAAGGTTTTCCTTAGACACATCACCACGAGGCAGGTGAAACAGATAAGTTCACAAGTTAAGAACCTGTATGCTCTTGAGGTTCAAGATGCATGCAAAGCCTTGAGGAGCAAGGTAAGTGTTAGAGGCTTGGTGTTTGAGGGGAGAGTAAATTACCTCTCAACATGCAGCCCCAGAAGAAGTCTCAGAAAATTGTGGAGGAGCCACAATTGGAGAAGTGGGTGGAGGGATCACATTCAGCCATACCTCTAGGTGTGAGGTGGGGCAATGTGAAGTGATAATCTCAAGAAGGTTGAAATTGGGCAGGGTCCATTGAGAGGTTTTATCTCATGGATCGTACCTTGCTACGGGAGCCCAAAGTACATAATAGTGGGAGGAATCAGTGGGATTGATGTAGTCAGAGATCAAAGTGACAGAGACTAGAGCAGTCAGATACTGAAGAGCACAGAGAAGGATTGACAACAGTGCAAAAAGGTTGGGTCAACAGAAGCACAGAGTTTTCAGTTGAAAGAGGCAATAACAATAAAGACTTTGATGACAGATGCATCATTCTAATTCAGGTTGGATGTTTTTTTGTTTCTGGAGTTGCTGCAACAACAACACTTGAGAGAAGTGTTGCATGCAGAACATTCCAAAGGTTCAAGATCGGAATCGAGTTGAATTCCTTTCTTGTTGAGAGGGAGTGTTGAAAATAGCAACAAGAAATGATAAAAATAGAATCCAAAATATTCCAATTAATTTTTCCTTGAATTAAAATTGTGAATCAAATTCGAATTTAGTCTCACCAGCTGCTTGGAAATAATTAATTAATTCATTATGGATTAAATAGTTGGAGAAATTCAAGTTAGAAGTCTTTTTGAAGTCATGCAACAGTTATCCCTTAAATTAAGGATATTATCCCTTAATTAAGGAGATTAGATTGAGTTAATTTGAGTTGTAATTAGTTAACTCAGTTTACTGAGTTAAGTCCAGTTAAATTAGTTCCAAACTGTTTGAGGAACTAATTGTGAGTTATCAGTCAGTTGATGCATGCATGCACTCAACCATTGCACTCCAGATAATTGAAGATCCCCTCATCAGAAACTCATGCATGTCTATTCTAAGAAAGACCCAGTTAAGTTTAAAGACAAGGACATTGTACTATCAGTTGCATGTTTTCTCCTATAAAGGAAACTCATGCATGCAGTGAAGGTAAGGTTCCGTGAGGATTGTGCAGTTCTGACAGGGTGTAGGATCAGTGTGAGTGATCAGTCTTCCACTTGGTAATAGGAGGATCACCCAGGAGAAACTGCGCAAGGAAATAGGAGCTTGGAGGGCAGAGGAGAAGGCTTGTGAGAAGCTTTGATTGCCTATGAGCATCCAGGAGGATTGTACTAAGAGCTGGCTAGCTGTGAGAGCTAAGGCTTTGTATAATTCTGATGTATTTCCACCTTGTATGATAATACAGATAGTGGGGTTTTTTGCTGAGGCTTTCCCTTGCGTATTTTCTGTGTTTCATGCGCATTGATTCTTCTTCTTCTAGTTATATGTGTTCAGCTCCAATTCAGCTTGATATTTAAGCTTCCACAAGTTTGAGAGTAGAAGTAGATTATAGTATTTTGCTTTGGTATATTGCATTATCGAGTTAATCTATAGTGATATTTTCTACATAGATCTCAGAGGTAGATTTGTAGAGAATTTGCAGGAAATTCTACATTGCCCTGGTGAAGGAGTCTGCTTGTTTTGACAACTCGATTTAGTTATATCCTTTGTTAGCGAGTGTTCTTGATCTGTGTGTCCATGATCTGATCAGTTGTAGCATGTTCCATGTAGTCCAGGTTGAGCTTTGTTGGTGTGAGTTGTTCTACAATGGCAGATGTGTCCAACAATGGTGGAAAGTATGGCCGAAGACAATCTACATTGAACACTGGGTGCAGACCAAGGAACAGTGGGATGTTGAGCTTGAAGGCATTATCACCGACGACCTTGGTGATGGTGTATGACCCATATTGGAGTGGGTGAAGCTTGTTGTGGGGTCCAGCAAGGCGCTCCTTCTGCAAATGTAGCCAAACTTTGTCGCCCACCTAGAACTTGTGCGACACTCGATGTTGATCATGGCACTACTTCTACTTAGCATTGGATCTGTCCAATATATCATGGACCTGCTGGTGGATGTGTTGAATGCACTCAATGAAGTTGCTAGCCCTTTCAGCTTCGGATTGAACGTGAGATGAATCTACCTGAGTGGCTGCAAATGGTATGGACACATCAATGGGGCATAATGGCTTAAATCCCAACCCTACCTGAAAGGGTTGTGGCATGTTGAGTTGTGGAGAGCTCTGTTGTAGCTGTGTTGGACATAGAGGAGACTTTCATCCCACATGCATGGATGCTTCAAGTTGTACATGCACATAATATGTACGATCATCTTGTTGACAACCTTTGTTTGGCCATTAGTTTGGGGATGGAAAGTCATGGACTTAGTAAGTTTTGTATCCAACATCAACCAGAGACTTGACCAAAATGCACTCAGGAATCTGTTGTCCCGATCTGAGATAATGAACTGTGGGATCCCAAAGTGTACCCATACTCACTCAAAGAAGAGCTTAGCAATGGCCTCTATTGTGATACTCTTCTTGCAGGCCGCCATGATGGCCATCTTAGAGAATCTATTGACGACCATGAAAATGCAATCATCGTTGTGCTTAGTAGAAGGAAGGCCTGAAATGTAATCCATGGAGACAAATTCCCAAGGCCAGATAAGAGTAAGTAGAGGAGTATACAAGTCTTTCTTCTTGATGGTTTGTTTGGAAATGGCGCAAGCGGTGCAGGATCTAATGTACTTCCTAATACCTTAACGAAGTTTTAACCAATACAAATACTTTTGCAATACCGCCACTGTTTTCTCTACTCTAAAATATCTAGCGACTCGACTATAGTGCACCTCCCAAATCATCTTGGCACGCTCACTTGAAGGAACATAGATGTGTCCCAGGTGGCATAACAGTGTATGCTAAAAGTGAAAAATTGGAACTTTCTTCCCTTCCAAGAGTGTCTGGTATATGCCACCAAATTCTGGATCGCTCTTGTAAATATGTGGCCACCTCAATGTCTCATGCCCACAGGAATCGAGCACAGTGATTAATGCCATGACTGATGGTCGAGTGAGGAAATCAGAAAAATTATTTGTGTTACCCTTCTTATACTTAATGTTCAAATGGGACTATTGCAAATAGGTGGACCATTTCTGATGGCAATCGTTCTACAACTTCTCTTGTGTCTGTATGAACTGTAGAGGTCGGTGGTCTGTGTGGATGGCCATTTCCTTCCCCAAAATGTAATGCTTCCATTGACGGCATACATGCACAATGGAATACATTTCTTTGTCGTAAGTGGGGTACTTTAAGCCTGTGTCTGAAAGTGTCTCACTGTGGTAAGCCACTGGATGCCCATGTTGAGTAAGAACCACACCAATAGCATAGTCAGAGGTATCTGTCTCAATCTCAAATGGTTGTTGCAGGTACATTAATGTGAGAATTAGTGCAAAACAAAGGCGATTCTTTAACTCGGAGAACGCTTGTTGTTGGGTTTCCAACCAAAAACAATTTGCTTTCGCTCTGCCCTTGGTGACTTGACTTAAAGGCCAAGTGATATGAGAAAACCCCAACACAAACATACGTTAGAAATTGGCAAGACCCAAAAGTTGCAGAGCTCTGTTAGAGTGGTTGGGGCTGGGCAATCCCGAACGACTTGTATCTTGGATGGGTCCACATTTAAACCTTGCTCATCAATGATGTACCCCAGATATTGAACCTGGGTTAGGCCAAAGGTGCATTTCTCCAAGTTAGCACACAACTTGTGTTGGTGCAAGGTTTGAAGGACCTGTCGAATATGGTGGAGGTGCTCTTCCCAACTCTGGCTAAAGATCAAGATGTCATCTAAATACACCACCACAAATGCATTAGTGAAGGGTCGTAAGATGTTGTCCATCAGTCTCATGAAGGTTGCATGGGCATTCGCCAATCCGAATGGAATGATCAACCATTCGAAAAGGCCTTCCTTGGATTTGAAAGCAGTCTTCCACACATCGGAGGGTTTGATAGGCACCTTGCGGTAACCTGACTTTAAGTCAATCTTTTTTAAATATTTGGCTCCCTTGAGTTGGTCTAGAAGGTCATCAATCCACAGGGTTGGGTACCTATTCTGGGCAGTGATCTTGTTCAGTGCCCAATATTCAATACAAAGCCTCCAGGTCCCATCCTTCTTTTGTACCAATACAATCGGGTTCCCACAAGGTGATGAGCTTGGCTTGATGTGCCATTTCTGCAATAGTTCTTGAATCTGTCTCTTTATCTCATTGTTCCCCATAACAGAGCGTTAATAAACCAGTCCATTGGGCAACAGTGCACCTGGGATCAGATTGATGGAGTGCTTGAACTAACAGTGTAGAGGTACCCCCATGGGTGAGGCGAAAATATCCCTGTACTCCTCCACGACCTTGTCCATATGATGTTGTTGTGCAGAGGAGCCCTGCCTAGAACTCATGGTCACAACCTTCTTCTTGCCCTGGGAGCGAATCATAAGGAAAACAAATTTCCTGGTGTGGGAAATGATCTTACTGCTTTGCTTTGCAGTGATCAAAGAGATGGCAGTAGGCATGGCTACCTCCAGTATCATGTACAACTTATTTGCCAAAGTAATAATCACATAATAAGGTCTAGACTCATATACATCATGTCGCTTCCACAAGTATGGTTGTCCTAACAATACATCACAAACTTCAAGAGGAGCAACATCACGCAGTACCTCATCCGTGAAGGGCTTGATGTTGTAGGGAAGGCGACACTGGTGGCTAACATGAAGATCTCGTCCTTGGTGAAGCCACCCGATGGTGTACAACTGTGGATGTGCTATAGTCTTTAGGCCCAACCACTTCACGACCTTTACTGAAATGAGGTTCTTTTGGCTCCCACTGTCTACAACGAATTGCAGCAAAGAACCCTTCACCCACATCTATGAGTGGAAGAGGTGTTCCCCCTCCTCTGAATCTTCAAGTTCGATCTTTTGGATCTTGGTGGTGTCCACAGTGGAACTGGGCTCCGCAACAGTGATATTCTTCCCTTTGTCAGTTCCCTTATCAGGTTTTGATTAAGAGTCAAAACCTATATCTGATTCAGAAGCTTTCAATTTAGCCACCATTGACTACTTGACCCGACACTCGTATTGTGGGTGGAGATCTTATCGAACTCACACCATTTTCCCGTGTCCTTCTTCATCTTTGGGGTATTGTTCTTTTCTTGCGGGTTCGATGGGTTGTCTTGGGTAGCGCCGCCTTAGCTTGGTCCTTTGTTATGTGGTTTGGGGGCGCCTTTTCCTTGCTTTGGATTCATAGATCCAAATTCCCACTTCTTTTGTTTAAACTTCTTCTCAGTCTTGATAGCGTACCGATACGCCGTGCCAAACGAGGAAATGTCCAGGAACTCCATTTCGTCTTGGATGTACTTGTGTAGACAGCTGTGGTATTTGAGCACCAAATTCCGCCTAGTATCCTTGATACCCAGCTTCGTGCGAAGGGTATGGAAAGTATTTGTGAACTCTGGCACATCTTGGTCCCTTCCCCGTTGTAGCATGGTCCACTTTATGTATTTGTCTTCATAGCTCCTGATAGGGTAATATTGTTCCTTGATGGTGTCTCAAAAAGAATTCCAAGTGGGTGTAGCTGAAAACAACGAGGGTTCACTCTCGTCGTTTTGTTCACACTAGGTTTCCCACCAATCCTTGATATGTGGGGTGGCTTTAAGAAGTGCAAAAGTAATATTTTCCCGATTAGAAAAGTCATGAACTGAAAAATATCCTTCCAATAGATTTAACCATTTATCTATGATGTATGCATCTATTAGGCCTTCGAATATGGGAATATCAAAGTTATCTTGTACCTTAAAAGGAGTGGCACCTCCAGAGTGACCACTGGATGAAGATGTATTGCCTGTGGGTAGTCGTCGAAGGATCTAGGAAAAATTATCCATCATTGCATCCCTCTGTCGCTCGAGGGCTTCCTCGAGCAACATTTTGAAAGGATCTCTCGCCCCCCTCGTCTTTCTTTTCTTCTGCCATGGGAGTTTGTCGGGTTTTGCGGGGATGGTCTTGCAATGGTTCAATGAGATCAAGCCTTAACTCTTTATACCTTAACCTTGTTGGGGACATAAAAAGAAAAACAGAGAGAGCAGACTGCTCTAATACCACTGATCTGAACTTAAACAAGAACGCAACAAGTTACAGATATAATCATAAACATAGAGATGAAATAGAAAAACAATTCATTTCATTAATAGAAAAATATTGAACTATGCTTACAAACAGAATAGAAATAAGATAGCTTAGGCGATGGTAGCTTATCTTTGAGAAGAGATATGGTGGCTACATGCCTCTCAATTGTGTTACAATGAGGTTCAAGGGCCTCTTTATTGTTGGAAAACATGAGAAAACCCTGAACAACCAAAACCCTAACCCCAAGAGATGTAACACCAAGAGTTTGTGGGCCTCGTTGGGGTTAGTTGGGCAACCAACTTCCCAGGGTTGTCACTTGGTCATATTATCTCCGTTTGGTGCGTACAATACCTTGTTGGAAAGTTATCTCTGAGTACTACAGGTTTCGCCGCAGGCCCTTGTTGATGGCTAGGGGCTTGTCACAGACCCCAAAAAAATGTCGCTTAGGGGGTCAAAACTGCTTTGGAAGTTCAGGACCTGAAAAACTGCTAAAAATAGTAAATGTTGAAATGAACAAGGAAACAGATGAAACTGACTAGGGGGTCTAGGTGGAATAGGCAAGTGGCCACCAATATCAACCTGTATCACATGTTTTTTTTTAAATGTATATATGTTTAACTCATATATTAATTATTTTAATTAATAATAATAATAATTAATAATAATAAATAATAGTAATAAAGTTATAATTTAATGTATTTTAATGATTTTTAGATCTTGAAATATGAATGTATCATGAAATAAAACATGTTGGTGTGGATGATAATTCATGTCATTTTAATTTATATGACTCACTAAACAAATTTCTCAAACTTTAAAATATAAATATAATTTTTTCATTAAAATAAATAGTCTTATCTATCTTATATTTTTATACCTAACTAATTTAAATAATAAATTATCTATTAATAATTTGCTAATTAAAAAATATAACTCCTAATCATTTATTATACTTAATTAACCAATTGAATTGAAACAATCATTTCTTAAAATAATTAACCATATTTATCATGATAAATAAATACTATTTATTTTAAATTCTTCATTTAAAATAAATAATCATGTTGCTTTTATATTTTTATACCTAACTAATTTAATATAATAAATTAATTAATAAATTTGCTAATTAAAAATTACAACTCCTAAACATTTATTATACCTAATTAACCAATTTAATTGAAACAGAGCATTACTTAAAATAAATAACTATTTATCAATATAGATAAGACTATTATTTCATTTGAAATAAATAGTCTTATCCATCTTATATTTTTATACCTAACTAACTTAAATAATAAATTATCTATTAATAATTTACTAATACAACTCCTAAACATTTATTATATTTAATTAACCAATTTAATTGAAATAATATTTACTCAAAATAAATAACAATATTTATCAAGATAGATAAAACTATTTATTTTAAATTCTTCATTTAAAATAAATAGTCATATCCATTTTATATTTTTATACCCAACTAATTTAAATAATAAATTATCAACTAATAATTTGCTAATTTAAAAATATAATTAAAAAATACACTTCCTAAACATTTATTATATTTAATTAACCAATTTATTAAAAACAATCATTACTTAAAATAAATAACCATATTTATCCTATATTGTTATAAGACATTAAATAATATATTATCAATTATTATTTCACTGATTATTTATTATACTTAATAAATAAAAAATACGACTCATGAACTATTATTATAGTTAATAAAAAGATTTACGGAATACTTATGGACTTTTATTTTACTTAATAAACCCATTTAATTGAAACATTTATGGAGCATCCATTTCCTTAAAAGAGCGGACTGAACCAGTTTAATTGAAACATTTATGGAGCCTCCATTTCGTTAAAAGAGCGGAATCAACAAATTTAATTGAAACTTTTGTCCGTCGTCCATTTGGTTAAAAGGGAGGAATGGTCCTTTCAAATCCTGTCCACCTCAGACAGACTTATTTTATGTTACGTATTTATGTTACAGGGTTAAGTAGACACATGTAAATTGGATTGGATTTTACTAGTTTTAATTTATGTTTTAAAAAAAATAAAATTTATTATTTACAGAAGATTTTTCTCTCTAAATATTTTGATGGATTATATTTTTTTGATTAATCATATGTTGACATTCGAATCATCTAATATGATGTGTAAAGGTAGAAAAATCAATTTATCTAAAAGTTTAAATAAGAATTCAGGGTAAGTTTTTGGAAATTAAATATTTATAAATTTAGTTGTCGAGAATTAATTGTTAAAATTTAATATTAAAATTAACTAATTAAATTATTTTTTTGATATTAAATTATAATAATTATATATTTATATATAGATATTAATAATTGACGTTAAGTTTAATATTATTAATAATAGTTTTTAAAAATATAGTTAATATTAATAAACAATTAATTATATAAGTTTTTTATATTAAAATATCAGTGAATATTTAATAAAAAAAATTATTTATATAAAAAGCGTAAACGAATAAATAAAATAATAATAATAATAATAACGAATAATCAGTTTAAAAAAACAAAATAAATTAATAAAAAAAAAGCTGAAATCTAATTTCCCCTAGATTTCCCATCCTAATATGCTTTTCAATCTCAAGAACTTCATTTAATTTCCTATAATAAAAATATTTAACATAACAAAATAAATTAATAAAATAGAGCTAAAATCTAATTTCCACTGGATTTCCAGTCATAATCTCAAGAACTTCACTTAATTTCCTATAATAAAAATATTTATCTTGACATTAGCGCTTAATCACAAAAATTTAATATCATTAAAATCACGATCAAACAATTCTGTGAATGTTAATTTTTTTATAATATAATGTTTATATTAATAGTTCCCTCCAAAGGTTAGGATAGGATATTATGGCAATGACTTGGTCTTTAAGTTTGTATGCGTACTCTTTAAATTTTAAACCTTTTCATTATAATCTTACTATTTTTTTATATAGTTTATAGTGTTGCAAATTTTATATATTAAATATTTTTTTGTTTTGTAAAAATGATTGATTTTTAAAGTAAAACGTTGAGCCACGATTTTCGTTTAAGTTTTATTTTTTATTTTTTAATTAAAATTTTTAATATAGTTTGTAATTTTATGTATTAAATAAGTTTAATTTTTTTTTTTAAATATTATTGATTATTATAATTAAAGTATTATTGTTTGATCAGTAATTTAATGTTGGGAAAAAGATTATGAGTTTTAGATAGATGGTGATTGGGTGTGTTATTAAGGCATTCCTAGATATTAAGTTATTGGTTTAATTTTTTGTCTTATTTGTGTGTTATTCTTGGACATGACCATGATGTAGCCTAACGAATGCCAAACTTACAAAAAAAATTAATATTGGGAAAATATATATTTTATTAGATGATGTTTATGAAGTACTTAATACATTAAATGTAATTTATCATAGTTATTTGTTTACAATTATATTACAATTATTTGTTTGTTTAGACCAACATAGATCCATCTTAATTCCAGATCTACCAAACACCGAAAGGGACCAAATTTCTTGAGATGCAAAGAGATTTGATGCCTCAGCACTTGGTAGATCTCAAGTTAAGGTGGATCTATGTTGGTTTAATTCTCCCTTATAAATGGGCTATATTCCACATGACTACCATGTGTCAATACCATGGGTTCTCATAAGCCTGAACCTCAAAAGCCACTGGTAACTTGGCAAAGTCAAGTTTATCTTAACTACCCAAAAAAATTAATAAAAATCTAGAATTTTTATTTTAACATAGGGTTATTTTGATTTTAAATTTAATTTAATTTTGACCGAGTTAAATGTTTACAGGACATTATGTTACATTACATTACAACATATCTACTACACTGGGTTGGAGAGCGTCTTTCAATGCAAATACTAACATTTGAAACCTTATTAAGGGGTTAGTGATGGATTTCTTAAAGATTGAGTTTTTAATTAAAACAAATATATCAAGGCTTTAAATAACTATTGAGCCACAACTCCCCAAATGGGGTGATGATACCAAAGCATGGGGGGGTTAACATGTTGAGATTTGGTAGCTTGGGAGGTAATCCAAACCCTAGGCTAAAGGGTTTTGGAGGAATGGTCACACAAATATGGTTTGTGGGATTAGAACCCAAGGTGGGGGTTTTGTACCCAAGGATGTGGCCCAAAACCATGAGGAGTTTGATCGGATCTAAGAGTACTTAGGGGTTGTGAAAATCATTGAGATTGAAGTTCTACAAAGAGAGTTATGAATTTTTATATGTTTAGGTGGGCTAATTTGTCAATAAGTTCAGTTCGGCTTAGAGTTAGTGGTACGCTTTGGAGGAATGTTCCGTCCCCACAAGAAGCATATAAATATAAAGTGTGTGAGACCTCAAAAGAGATATCCAAGTGCATCAAATCACAAGTCTAATACGTCTGATTGGGCCACAAATCAGAGGCATACTCCAAACGAAGGAGAAGGAGGCTAGTGTCGCATCCTTTATGATTGTTTTGAAATCTGAGTGGATCTAAGTGTAAGGTTGAGTTATTGTGTTGTGTTTTGGACTGTTTTGTGTTGGTATGAGTGGCATTATACCTGAATCTCTTTGGCAGCAAGGGTCTATTATATTACAGGAGTTCGAAGCCTAGTGTGAACAACTTACAAGGGTGTCGCATACCTATACCTTGGTTGGAGAAGGGTTGAGTCTTACTTTAGGTTGAGGGAGGGTCATAAGGCCTAGACAAAGGTTAGATCCTTCTACAACAACAACATATGGGAGGAGGAGCCTAAGGGAGGAAGGTCGCAGTTGAAGGAGGCATGCTAGAGAGTGTAATTAGGGCTAACTTGGACTGTAGGTTGCCCCAACTAAACCATAGACTTGATAGTAGTAAACACTAGTTGATAAAGAGGTATGTAATGATGTATTTACAGTTGATTTGGTGTTAGAGGATAGTTGTCCATGTTAGATAGCGTTTGGTTGGATCACCAAGGCTTAGTCATCATAGAAAAGGGCACATGTCTGAGGTAGCTACAAGTTCTTAAGGAGCTAAGTTCAGAAGAAA
This sequence comes from Pinus taeda, assembly GCA_000404065.3. Taxonomy (NCBI): domain Eukaryota; kingdom Viridiplantae; phylum Streptophyta; class Pinopsida; order Pinales; family Pinaceae; genus Pinus; species Pinus taeda. The sequence continues at coordinate 92,363 of APFE031238085.1, forward strand.
GAAGAGTCTCTCTTGAAGTCTTGACTAGGCCAAGTTAAGAGAGGAATACAGGCAAAATAGAAAGTATATATGTGTGTTATTTCTTAGTAGTATAGGCAACATTTGGTGGGTTGTGGTAGCTGCTACATGTAGCCCTAACTAGAGATACAAATTTGTAGAAGAAGAGAGCACATGATGAGGTATCTCAAACATCATTAAGTTGATGAATGTGGTAGGGTGATGGTCTTAGTTTAGGACAAAGTTGGACACCCAAAAGAACAAGAGTTAGGAGGGTTGTAGTGGCTTACTCCAAGCCCTAAGTACAACCTCTTGAAGGCTTAAGAGGAATGTTAGAAGAGGTAGAATTGGGTGAGCTTAGGATTGATTCTTGAAGGACGAAGAAAGGAGTTTAAGGGAGTAGATAGCATCATCCCAAGTTCATCGTTGAAGAAGGACTTTTGACAATCATAGGTGATGGTCCTTTGTGACCTAAGTGTGTCTTCATCGGGAAACACATGAAGACATTAGTGGGAAGAAAGTACCTAAGAGTTGTGTCCTTAAAGGAATAGGAGTGGCTAGTGGGAAAGAAGGCCCAAAGGAGCTAAGGAGCAGTAGTGGGCAGTTGAGAGTTGTTCATTGTTCATAAATAGAGTTGTGAACAACTTGACAGGAGTCTCGATGTGTTGATGCATTGAAGGACTAACGATCATTTAGAGAGAAGTTAGAGTCATGTTTATTGACCTAATGGACTTGGTTCATTGATAGAGGCAAGCTGGAGTTGTTGCAAATCAGGAGCTGAAGGACCAATCAAGTGTGTTCAGGGTACGACCGACAAGAGCTAAGAGAGCACACTACATCAGCCAAAGGGTCAAAGTATCTTGTTTAGATAGTTTGGTTGTCATAGTTGTTGACACCAAGTCCTACTTGTAGTCTTGTATTAGTGGATGTATGAGGGCCATTATCCCTAGTATAGGAGCCATAGACCATAATATTATCAGTATGTTAATATAACAAAGATGGGTTGTTAAAATTGTAAAAATTTGTCTATATTTATGCACGTGTTGATTTACTGTTGTATTTTATTCTGTTGTGCAAAGTAGTTTGTTTTCATACTTAGATTGGTAGCGTCAGTGATTGTAAGATTCTAACCTAGACTCTAGTATCATGGAAAAAAAGCATGCCACTACCTACCTGGCCAATATGCAGGGGGGCATGGAAACATGCCCATTATAGCTGGAAAATGCAAGACCTTAATGAATACTTGGAGCAAGACCCACCAAGAAAATTCTTGGTCATATCACTCAGGCAGATCAGTGTGGGAGAAAATAAAGTTTTATGTTGTTGAGCATACAATTTTTAATGGATGGGGACAAAGAAGGGAATGTGCATACCATCCCGATGGCCAAAAACAACAAGAAGTCCGTTATGAGTCGTCTGATGTACCTATCAGGAGCCTGCGGTCTCGCTGACTAAAGAGAGCATAATGAAGGAGGGGCAATAAGAGTAATTAGGGAAACCATGAAAATGAGGATTGGAGCATGGGAGAATTCAATTAGGCTTGCACAAACGCGTGACATTGGCATTACTCCATCTAGGAAAAGGATAAATCCAGAAGCTATGACGAGGGAGAATCAAACTGTTGACCTTTCTGATTGGAAATGAGACCTCCCTTAGGTTGTAAGCACATATAAAAAATGCTAGACTACATATGGGAGGCATGGTTCTATATCATCCCAAAAATCTCCTAGAGGAAAATCGGTTTGGAAATTGGACTGTACATGGCAACAGATTCAGTAAGGTGATGAAGTGTGGAATCAGGGCTAGTTGAGGATATTAAGAACTCCAAACATCTATCCAACATGGGGCACCCAAGTAACTTTTATTCCCAGGATAGGTTCTCCTCTACTTTTTATTATTGTAATCAACTTTCTAGAAGTTATATTTGGAATTCCAATTTCTCTACCACCTCAGCTCTGGGAGAATTGAGTCCCCATGTTGATGTGGATTGGTCTTGTAATTGGGTGAGTAGAAGTGTAGGGAAAGGAAAGGCAGTTTGGGAATTTTTTTAAGTGGTGGCAGAAATTGTTGGCACTCTCCATACTCCAAGGTGGCTCTGTTATCAAATTGGATTTCCCACCTTTGTTATATCAAGTATCAATATTGAGGTCATTCACAGGGAAACAATACTCATTATCGACTTCCTTAGAGTCTAGTTTGACCAAGGTCTTGTCTTGGATAATCGACTAGAAAATAATAAGAGGTAACAAGTGACCTATCTTATGGTGAGATGGAGCTACATTGTGAAGGGAGAAGAGTTTGAGCTAGAGCACAAGGCTATAAATTTAGGAGGGGCAGCAGGAAGCAATTCTCATGGGGGACATGTCATCCAAGTTTATCTAATAGTGAACACTACTCAACATTTTATGAATATTTCTGAACAATAAGCAAGAGACATTGACTAGAATGATATCATGCCATGGGATTGAGGCAAACTGAGACAGGGAACATCATATTATGAATCCAAAGCTAGCAGGAAGACTCTCACCTCCAGGACCTAACACAAGGATCTGTAACCAGATACCACAAGCAATTTCCTGTGTAGATACAAGAGGAATTGAGCCAATTAGAGAGGGTCACAACCACCCAACGAGATTCCATCTATGATGTAGCTATCAGGGCTAATTGGGAAGACTAGATCCTCGAAATAGGGAAATCCTGAAGCAAAACCAATTAGTATATGAAGACCATTAACCTTTATTGGCAACTAAAATTCATTCTTGGCAGAGCACTCATGAATAGCTAGGATGCCAAGTAGTAAATGCAACAAACCTTGGACCATATGTATGGCCACCTCAAGTATTATGATCGTCGCCTTGACATGATGGATTGTAGACTATCTAGAAATGAACAACACCTTGGGATACCTCCGACGACACCATAACCCCCAACAAATTAGGCAAGTCCCATTCCAGTAATGGCATCAGACTCTGAACCCCTTCCTTAATCAGATGTAGAAACCTGTTTTTTTATCTCTTTCCTGCAACTAATTTTGTCTTTAGATGGATATTCCAACACTATAGAATAAGCTTGATGTAGTTTCATCATGTTATGCTTTATATGCCACTTATGTCACTGTGCAAAATACAATTTTTGGATATGGTCCAGTTTCCTAGCTAAGGAACCAGATGGGAGTATATAATTTTCATACGTAAACACAGTTTTTGGAGGCAATAGAAGTTTCACTTTACAAAACAAACTATTTAGCCACAACCTCCATTACCTTGACAACTCTACAACCACTATCTCCACCACCTTGACAGTACTGGATTCACAAGACTACCTCAACCATACTCATGGCCTTGTTAGTAGTGCCTTCCAAGACTACCTCAACAATATTCATGATATTGTTGTTGTCTATTATTTAAGACTTGAAAAAGGCCTTTGATTGATTAAATAAAATGTGAAGAATCTCAATTACTTAGGGTTGTTACAACATTGCACTTCACTTCAAGTAAAGAAATAAAATCAAACCATATCTTCTCATTTGGGGTCTCTAATGTGTTGAATATTTTCAAGAGTAATAGACCACTTGTACACATTAGTAAAGAAATAGTGATTGACAAATGAGTGGCATTCCGAGAAAAAATAATGTTTAAATTTAAATCTAAACCAATAGAGGGTTTGTGAATGAATACCTTGTCTAGTTGATCTATTTCACTCTTTCCCTTAAATAGAGGCTCTTTTTCTAAACGCTCTACCATAAAAAAAACAATAGACCACATATCCATAATAGTTGAGTACTTTGCTCCCAAAATAATCTTAGGCACTTATATAAATCTTACATTTTACTCCTATAAGTCTAGTATTCGTTGGAAAAATATGGAAATATTAGTACAATTTACTAGGCACACAACAAAATAGTGTTTTAACTTATTTATAAGAAACAACACAACAAAAAAATGTGTACCAATTACAAAATTTCTTTAGTCTACAAAGCACCAACTAATTATTGTGGTGATTTACTAACAAATGGAAGATATTTACTACAATGCATGAACAACATGAAAATTAGAAGTTTGATGACAATCCTTGTACAATACCTACACCATATTGACATCACAAGCTAATCAACATATCTATACTATAAGATGACCACCATACCTATACTATAAGATGACCACCATATGTGTATAAGTTTTCAATGTAATGTCATATTAATGAGCTATACCAAAGTGGCATATCTTTAAATCCCCCTTATTGTTAATAGAAGATTTGATGTCCTCCCCTCTATTTGAAACCAAAGAAATATTCATTTTATTTGTCTCTTGATTATTGCAAGGGCTATCAATGTGAACCCAACATAAAGCCACAATGTTTTTCCTAATAAGAATGTCTCTTTTGTTTGGTCCACATCATTTCAAGGAAAACCTATTTTTCTTCTTCTTATCTTTACTATTATATGGACTATTAACATTAGACAACACAATGTTGTAATGTTTGGCATCACAAACACATCATATTTGTTCAAATATTTTGGGGTTTCAAGGATATTCCCTGTCTTACACTCATCCACTAACAATGGGAAATCATCTTCAATGTTAGGATACAATGAATGCTTCCTCTTTCTCATAGAATTTTGTTTAGGCACCTGTTGCAACCAATTGAAATATATTTGAATATGTGGCCAACATCTTTAGAGTTACTTTCACTACATATCTTCCCTAATTCCATATCTACATCAATGGACCCAAAATTAATCTAGCTAGGTGAATGAAACTAGCTATGTTTGGTCACTTCCCTATCATCCTTAACCATGGCCACTCTATTTTCTCTAACCTTGATTAGGGTATTCATTTCATGCTCTCTTTTCGTAAATGGGGCATTCATCCCATTTCCTTTAACCCTACCTTGGGTTGTCAATCCATTTTTTCTCACCTTACTTAAGGTATTTTCCTTTATATGGGTTTTATATTTGGCATGCATATGATCCTTTCAATAGTATTTGTATTTTCCATTGATAAAACAAACTAGAGAAGAATAGGGAATTTCCCTTCTGACCATACCTTATTTGAAGTAATAGATATTTCTTGAATTTATATTGATGGTTCAAACTGCCAAATTAAACATCCAATTTCTAGTTGGAGATGGATCAAAATATCTTGAGAATCAAATCTAGGTAATGGAAATCAAAACTTTGACTAATCACAAAGTTCCTTGTTGAGAAAAATTAGATTCAATATATAGAAATTAAGTGCTTGTCTTTAAACTAATTCTACTTAGTGCCTTGAAATTCTATGGTCCCATTACTATGTTGTTATGCATACCTTGTTGTTGCCTCTATTTGAAACATGTTGCTAACCTACAAGCGAAAGGTAGTTCATAAGCAAAAGCTACAACTACAAGAGAACAATTGTTGGATGCTCTATAGCCACTACACCCCTATCCTTCTTACATTTTCACTTGGAGGATATGTCCACACAATGGTTGAAGCACTTGCATGGTTAATATTTGTGCCATGTAATTACCCATTTGGATTAGTTAGATATATCAAGGATATCTCTCACTTTCATGCAGTAGTTGACAATGTGGGCTAAGCTTCTAAAATAAAATGCATATATTATGTCATAATTATCCCATCCATACCCACCAAACTGTGAAACATTGATCACCAATTTCAAACTTTTTATGATATTGTTGTTATCACAAAAACTTGATCATCTAGCCATAAATTACTAGATGGGTCAAAGTACACCATGTAGGGCCAAATTTACCATAGTAAGATTGCTTTCACTGTGAGAAATTACTTAATACACCACATTTTTAAAGTCATTTATAATTAAACCCATAAAGAATAATTAAATAAATCTTTATTTATTTAATTACCTTCTAGGAATAATTAATTAAACCATTGTTTAATTAATATTCCTTGTCACATTTGACCCAATTATGAGAAATAAATAGATAAATAATTAATTATCTTATTTTTCTCTAGGAATAATTAATTAATCACCAATTAGTTATTATTCCTTGTCAAGTTTGACAAAATCCCTTAGGAATAATTAAATAAATCATTATTTGTTTATTATTCCTTAACCATATTTCTTGAGGTGATAAATAAATCATTTATTTATTTATTATTTCTAAAAAAAGTTTAAATACTTTTTCCCTCCAAACCAAATATAATAAAATATTCCAAATGGTTAATTCTAGAATGGGGTTAATAATATTTTATTATTGCTCATTATTCAAGGATAACTTAATATTTTGTTATAAATAGAAGGGTTTTCCATCATTGTTCACTTTCGGTTATTTTCATTGTTGCACTCACTGTTGTAGTTCTGATTATTATCACTGTTGCACACCATCTTCTTTTTCATTTGAGTTCTCATTGAGCTCAAATGTTTTGTTTGTTGGGTTTTACACATTATAAAGGAGAGAAACTCTACAGAAGTTGGAGACATTGAGGATAGCCAAGAACCCATCCCATAGAGGGGGACTGGTAACATTATTTGTTCCCTTCATATGTGTTGTTTAATAAAATATATTCTTTATATCTGGTTTCCATTGGATTATTGGAGTTATTTGCGCGTATTTTACTATTCCATTTTGCTGTTTAACTATGTCTGTTGCATAGATAAGGGCTTTGGCAGGTTTTGTTTCTATCATTTGCTATAGATCTACACTGTTTAACAACCATTTTTATTATTAGGGTTGTTTGTCATCCATGGCCTAAAGTATTTTCTTTTTGTACACATTCAAGAAGAATTCTACATAACAAATTGGCGACTCCACTAGGGAATTTCTGATTGTCGCTAACAAATTGGCGACTCCACTGTGTTTTTAATTCTGATTCAGAAACTTGGGTGACCTTTAGTTTTTCAGCTTACAATTTTTTCTTTTTCAGTCTCTTAATGTTGTTTACTAGCATTATAACCCTAGATCAGTGAAATTTCTAACTTTCGTAAGTTTTCTGGTCATTTACACAGGTCACAGGAACCAACTGCTACAGAGACGACAAATTTTTCCGAGACTTGCTGCCTGATAATTGAGGAGTAGAAATCAAACTTTTCTGCCCCAATAGTACAATTTGGAGGTCCAGAGCACACTTTCTAGCCCAAAAAGTGTGATATCCCCCTAAATAGGCCAATACCTGTGATTTTAGGTTTTCTGAGATTTTTTTCTTATCTGTTTCTGGGTTTTGCTGAGAGTTGTCTGCTGGGTTGGTTAACCACTGCCTTAGCCTTCTTAGGCCTTGATCTACTAGGTTTAACTCGTCGAAGTGGAATTTAGCCCCTTAGGGGTTCTAGTACGCTTCCACCTTTATAGGAGGAGTTTAGCTGAGTAAGAAGTCTAGGTTTTTTACAGAGATTTCAACCATATTTTCTAGATTTGTACCTTCCTTTTTTCAGATCTTCACAAATAGGTTGTTTCCATCCAAAGTTTCAGCTTAAACCTTCTTTGGTCATTTTCCTTAGGGTGCCACTGTTTTTCCTAGGCTTCACACCCATCTCCCTATCTTTTTGCAATGATTTTCCTCCCTGGTTTGATGTTTGTCACTGCACCACTATCCATAAGATAGTGTCATTTGATCCCAGTCACACCGACGCTTAGATCCCTTGGCATTTTTCATGTGTTTTCAGTTGAGTTCACCACCAACCAGCACAATGTTTGCAAACCCAGATTGGGTGGGGTTTAGAGAGTTAATTTGTTGTTCATTTTCTGTTTTTAATTTCAGTTAATTTCAATAATATTTTTCTTTTTCAAACATGATCTGGGCTTAACTAATAAACACACTTACACACATAAGCACACCTTAAGTGAAAGGCACTTGGTTTACACCACCAATCCAAGACTTAACTTAATTAATTTATCTCCCCACACAGAGATAAAAACATCTTGTTGATCTCCCTTCACCATTTCCTTGTCACTTGTTTCTTACAATCATTATGCCACCAAGGCATTTATCATGGAGAAACTTAAGCCTTCATCCCCAGTTTCCACTTGGGCATATTACTCCCCCCCCCCCCCCCGCGCAGGGTTTGAGTTCATAGTCCCCCGAGTCCCCATACCAACTCCTCTTCTGGTTCATTGGTGAGCCCCAATATTGCAGCAATAATGCTACAACTCCTGGAACTCCTTTCTTTAATTTTATCAACCCGGTAGTTCGTAACAAACTTGGAAGCGACAGTGCTGTATGCACAAGTACTAGCTCTTGCCGTAGCTGTCACTTGGTTAGCTGGCACAAGTCCGCTAGGAGCTTAAGCCAACTTCTATGAGCTCTTAGAAGAAGATTTTTAACTGATGGATGAAAGCTAACTCAAAGGAAGCTAATCTACTTGAGGAAAGAAACTAAAAGCCAAAAAGAAACGCAAAACCTAGCAAACCCTAATTCTACCAGCTAGTCCTACTGATGCAAGAAGTAAGATGCAAGCTACTGAATGAGATGCCATTGACTTCAGAAGGTAAAATGCATGTGTCTAAGTTATCACTATATGAAGAAAACATCTTTTTGTATTTTTGAATAAGTTGTTAGAATTATCATGCATGTGCTTTCACTATTTTTGATTGTGCAGAGGTGGATCAAGGAGGAGAAATGATTGGAAGAGGTCGGGAAGGTTTGGAGAGGGCCTAAGGGGTCCCTAACATCCTTCCAGAGAGTTTCACAGAGTTTGGCTATCAAGAAACCTCATTCATGAGTTTCTATAGGAAGTCTGGAGGGGTTCTACAGGATGTTCAGGAATTTCTACAGGATGTTCTGTAATTTTTCTACAAGATGTTCAGAGATGGGATTTTGGAGCATGGATGGAGGGGAAAAGATGGAGGAATGAGTATGGAGGTGAAATAGGGGTGTGAAGAGGTCCAGGACCTGGGGGATGGAGCTTAGGAGTGGCAAGGATGGTGGGATTTGTTCAAGGAAGACTGAAGTAATGTTGCACAAAAATTAGGGTTTTGGGAGCAAATGTGGCAAACGTGAGGTAAGGATTCTAAGTAGAGGGTGGAGTGGATGGTGCTGATGGAGAATAAGTAGATCAAGGAGTGGTACAGGTGCTCTGCAAGTCATTTTTCCAATCTGATCCCACAAAGACTTGTAAATTCAAAGACCTAGCTATGTTGACCTAATTTGCTAGCTGTTAGTAAAGAGAATGAACAAAAGTGTGACCTGCAATGAAACCATGTATTTTAACTCATGCAACTAAGGAAACGAAAGTCTAAACTTGTAACCAACTTCTACACATGAAAATCAAACACTAGTGATTGCATGGCAAAGCAAAATCAGTGTTTCTATGGGCAGCAAAGTCATCCTAGTCACAGCTCCTAATCACACTGAGGGAGAGGTGAAACCACAGATGTTTGATGGCCCTTTTCTTGAAGCTTTTTCTGCTAACAACCTATCAACTAAATCTGAGCATGAAAAGCTATTTTACTCATCAAAAACAACCTAAATAACGAAACAAGATTTAAATCTAAATAGCAGATTTTATTCTAAGAATGCAGCAAAGACACATGAAAGTAAACAAAGGAGGTATTGGGGCACTTGAGATGGGCCCAACCCCAAGAGCTACAGCCTCCTAAGAGAGATTTAGAGCTGGTGCAAAGCTGGATTCATCTTTATTGATCAAAAGAATAGTTACATTCCAAAAACTTTCCACAAGGAGAACTTGAAAATGTGCTGAAAGCAAAGCTAATCTACTGCCTAGAAATCGAACTACAAAATGACTAAAAATGACTAACTACTGGCTAACCAAAATGACTAACTACCGGCTAACCAAAATGAGGCCCTAAGCCCTCTTATTTATACAAATTGAGGACCACAACAATCCTCCTAAACTTTAGGGACTCGGCTGCCAAAACTTGTAGTTAACAGCTGTCCTACTTGACTTGCTTGGCTGCCCTTGTGCTAATTGATTTGGTGGCCCTTGAACTCCAAGCTGATGGTGAAGAATTCGAGGTAAAGGCCCATAAATGAAGGGAACACCTTCCTAAGAATACTCTCCACGAATTTGGCTGCCAAGTGCTCATTTCAACCATTGACTTTGTCTCCAAATTGACCAAAAAGGCTACACAAAGCACACATTAGACTTGTTGGCATAATGACTAACCCAATTCACTCTATTAGCATAAATATAATAAAAAACATGCAATAAACTAATGAGAATGGTGGATTAATTCGAATTAGGAGGTTGAATGAGCCCAAATAATCATCCATTTTTGGTGCTCATCATCACCCTCCTACTGAAAGTGTTGCTCATCCTCTGAGCAACCAATCTATCTCCTCATCTTTGATGGCCTTGGTGGCCTCCCTGTCATGCCAAGTTTCTGAAGTGATGTCCTCTTCTCTATCATGAAACCATGCTTTTCTCTTTGCTTCTTCCCACTGCCTGTGCTTCTTTTCCTAGAGAATTCTCAACTTCCTGTAGAACTGTCTCAGCATCCTGTAGAACTGTCTTTGAGTCCATTATCTGAATTCTTTCTCTCTAAGTGAAGGTTTTTGGCTCCCTCATTCACTTCTCCTTCTGCTTGGGGGATGTGCTTAGGGTGGCCAGCACATCTACTGCCTCCCTAGCTAAGATCTCGGCCAATTTCTCCTTCTGCTGCCCTTTCCCCAAACTTCCTGCAGAAAGTCCTGTAGTGGTTGTTTTCTGGCTTCCTGTAGAAAGAGTTTTCCCTGATTTGGATTGCATGGCTGGGGGTGTCTTCTTCAATTTTGCTGTGGTTTCCTCTTCCCACTGCTTATACTCTTCTTCTTCTGTGCCTCCTTCTACTAATCCCAAATGCAAAGGGGAACTTATCTTGAGGCTTATCCAGCTGGCCTGGAGATTTTGCATAGACTTTTTGTAGGGAGGCACTCGTGCCAAGGCCTCCCTCATTCTAGTTGGAGTGTGGTATTCCCTGATTTTGAGGCTGTGGGACAATGTGTCCCACCTACAGGTGTAAGCATGAACACAATTGTCCCCCAATAGTCGCTCCATATCCTCGAAGTGTGTTATGGCCTGAGCCTGCCGATCCATTTACTCTAACAGGGCCTGAGAGTTGGTTGCTAGGTGTTGGTGCTCTTCTTTCATTGAATGATGTTGGTTCCAAGACCTTGAGACCCGACTCTCCAGTGGTGAATGCTTCATTCACTGGCTTCATTTGATGTGAGCTATTGGTGTCTCCATGGTATGTGCTCCAGCCGGATCAGCTACTACAGGATACCTGTAGGACATCCTGTAGTCGTTTCTCCTCCTGGGGTGCATGCTGAAAAAAACAAAGTTGAGTTCACAGATGAAGGGTCCTGAGGGTGCTTTGACAGGTAAGGTGTACGGGCCTCTGCATGCTTTATTTTTCACTGGAAAAAAAATTTCTATTTGAGAAAAAAGGGTTCTGGTATGACGGTGCAAATATATTCAACCAGATGGTGGCAATGGTGGTGAAAGGAGATGAAACCAGTGGAATATGGAAGAAAAGAGTGGTTGCATGCCTCCTCAACAGACTTCAAGCTTCAAATCCCTCTCCATAATCGATTCTGGCCTGCTCAAGGGTTCTATAGGATGTTTCTGGTAAAAATACAGAACTTCCTGTAGAAAGTCCTGTAGCTTCCTGTAGAAGGTTGAACCATGACTAAATTGTGTCCGAACCTTGAAAAAAATGAGTGTTCATGGAGGGGATGGATGTGAGGATGCCTTGGAACTTGGTAGGGACCCTTCTGCTTGTGTTGGGAGGCCCCATTTCCGCATTGTGTACCTGCAACCTGCAACAACTACCAAGGATTAAACTTTTTTTTTTTTTTTCTCTGTTTCATCCTTCTTTTTCTTTCTTGCTTTTCCTCTTGCTTTCCTTGTGATGTTTTCACTCTTGGTCTACCCTTAGCTTTCTTCCCCTCTGTTTTCCTCTCTGCCTCAATTTGCTCCTTTTCCTCACTGCTGGATGAAGTGAGTTCCTTGACCAGAATTCAGATATAATGCTCTGTTTTGGCTTGTGCTTTGATCAGAAGGGGAATTCTGTGTATGGTTTCCTCCTTTGATTCTCAGGACATGGTTTCTCAGATGTTTGTATCTCCCTTTTCACTAACTCCCTAGTTATACTACTGCTGCTGCCCCAAAACTTGACTGTCAAAATGAAATTAGGCTCTCACAGGCAGAGTGCAGAGCTTAATTTTCACACCCACCATATACAAGTCACATTTTTTCTATGCATAGATCAGCCCTTACAGAAGTTTATGGTTTGTACAGGGGGGATTTGTTAACAGGCATCGTGGAGGAGAATGTAATATTGAAGCAACTAAAAAGAACTCCGTGTATCACCCAGGCAAACGATAATTCTTGACCCACAGGTAGACTTGTTTTAACTTTCCCTACTCCAAACAATTTAATTTACCACCTTTTGAAACTTCATGCATGGGTATGGCGTTCTTCGAGCCTTCCTCTCTTCGAAACTCCAATTTGTTGAAGAAAAATCCAGGCTTTTCTGCTCTGGAAGGCTGTTTTCTGTGTTTCCTGTAGAAGACTTCCTGTAGAAACACCTGTAGAGCGCGACAGGCGGGAATTTTTTCAAGAAACAGTAGAAATCTCAAGAAACCAGGCAGGAATCTTGCAGAAGACCACTGCTTAACTGATCTGGACTTGGTGGACGTGCGCTCCAGTTGTGACCGCAGTTGAACAGAGGGTGGTGAGAATTTCAGCCGAGCATCATTTAATTTCAGTATGATTTACGTGAGAGAGTGAAGTGGCCAAGTGTACATGGCCACATGCAACTGGAAGTGTTGTTCCTAAACTGTGTGTTTTCCCCCTGTAATCACTGTTGTGAATTGAACTGAGGTTTAAATGGCCAACACTCCTAGTTGCTTTACTTTTCACGTAAGTCAGCTGTCCACATGTACTGCATGACTTCTGGCTGAGTGCTAGAGAAGGCAATCGGATTAACCTTGCTATATTCATGGCTTAATTCCACCATTCCATTCATTCATGTAGTTTTTAAATTAGATTTGTGCAATAGAAGAACGAGTTTTAGTCACGTACCTGAAGTCAAATGGTTGCTGTGAGGTGTTGTGGCTAGTCATTGTTGCATGCACTGGTTTCTTTGGTTGCATGAGGGCTTGGCTGATGATTTTTGGTTTTTTTCCTTGTGCAGGTGTCCTCTGGCCGGATGCATGATGCAGAATTTCATTTCCACGCTCAAATCTGCACCCTCAAGCTGCTGCTACTGAATTTTCATAGGACCGAAACTTGTTTTCGCCATTGCTCCCAAACGATAGATTGGATCGATCTGAAAATTGCTGAGCATGTTCCTATTATCATGATGCACCTCCCATAGAAACCTCGTGATCAATGGATGCACAAATTTCGAGAAAAATGGAAAATGGATGAAGATTTCAGAGATCAATTTCTCAGAAACCGTGCATCGGAATCGGCTGAAACTGCTTGGGTAGGCTACTATCACCCATGTGCATCTCCCCATAAAATTGTTTTTCAAATGAATGCATGGTTTTCAAGTTAGGGCAAAAACAAATTATGTTCTAGGTATTTTTCCTTCAAGGCATTTTGCAGTTTTGTTGCATGGTAAGAAAAGTGAACTTGGGCTGTGATGCGAGTATGGAGATAATGGAGGAGGAGTTTGAAGATTGTAGGAGGACTTCTGAACCCTTCAGGAAGCTACCATGTTCGCCAAACCACCTTTTTGAAATCCATTTCTAGCTTCCTACAATTTATATAGGAACTTCCTGTAGAAGCACAATGTAGAAGCACAATGAGGTGGAAAAATGATGGAGAAAGGCAAGGGATGGACACAAAGGTGTTTGCATGCCTAACCAATAGATTCCCACCATCAGATTCCCTTTTAAAATTGAATTTGGTTCGTCCAAAGGTTCTACAGGATGTTTCATGTAGAAAACACAGAACTTCCTGTAGAAGGCACAATTTTCATAAAAGAAGCACAATGAGGTGGAAAAGATGATGGAAAAGGGTGAGGAATGGGAACATGGATGCTTGCAGGCATAACCAATAGATTCCAAGCTTTAGATCCCGTTCCAAAATCGAATCTGGCTCGCTTGAAGGTTCTACAGGATATTTCCTGTAGAAATATAGAACTTCCTCTAGAAGGCACAAAAATTTCTTTGTCTTTGTTTTGAGTGATCCTCCTAACCTGCAATGTCCCTCTTGCAACCTGCAATTAGTCAATGGAAATTAAGTTTATTTTTCTTTTTCTCTTTTCTTCTTTTTTTTTTTTCTCTTTTTATGTTTTTTTTTTTTTTTTTTTTTTTGAAAAACAAGTAGGGCGCCTCATGGAGGTTTTCACCCTAATTCCCTGCCCTAGGCGCCTCCAAGGGAGGTTTTCACCCAAGGATCTTATTCTTTTTTTTTATTTTCTCTTTTTTTTTTCAACCCACTGACCACCTCATGGAGGTTTTCAATCAATGAGCCAATCTAAGGCGCCTCCGAGGAGGTTTTCACTTTAGATTTTTCCTTTTATTTCCATTTTTTTTTTTTTCTCTACCCTACCCTTCTTGAAAAACAAAATTGTTCTCAAGTATAAGAATACTTCCAATGGAGCCATGTGCACATCAAGATTAGAGACAAAATGATGTGGAGGCTTGAAATGCATGCTTTGACAACTATCCGTATTTCAAAGAACAAATGATTTGACTTTTAAGGGATCGAGCATAGCTGAGGAAGAGAGTACCGCTGCAACTTAGTGACTGTTTGAAACCATATCTCAATGTAGCTCTGATATCCTTGGTCATTTTGCTGATCTGGATCATGTTCCATGTCACCTTCTACCATGACTTTCTCATCTTCCTCTTTTTGCTGATCTTTCTCTTGAATACATGGAGGATTTGATGGTAACCATGAGGGAGCACTCTCAATCTCTGATTTTGATGTCTTCTCTTCATCAAGTGCAGCCCGTGGTTCTTTGCTATCCTCTTTTGAATCTTCTTTTACCTTTGGTCCTTCAATGTTGTCAATATAATCTCTATTTTGCAACACTCTTCCTGAGCTTTGGTGAAGTTCATTGAGCTTAAGAGGAGTCATTTGGACATGTTGTGCCTCAGCTTTGCAATTGGATTGAGCTACTCCATTGTATGGTTTTGGAAATGGCGGTACGGGTAGCTGAGTGGAGGTGTATATTTGAGATGGATGTGGATGGGGTTGTGCTGGGGCAGGCATTTGGGGTTGCCTTGGTGGAGCAGGAGGCAATGGTTGTGGATGAGTAGGCGGTGGAGGAAAATGAACGAGAGGAGTGTTGTACTGGGGCCTCCATCCCTGATGAGGTGCATTCCACTGAGGCTATGGCTAAGAATAAGAGTGAAATGAATGAGCAACTGGAGGAGCATAATATGGATCTATGAAGGAATAAGGAGGAGGTGTGAACCAGGAAGGATGAGCAGGGGGACCCCAAGAAGGCATGAAAGTGGCTTGATAGGGGTCATAATAGGTTTCGGATGTCCCTTGCAGTTCCTGTTGGTAAGGTATGGGTCCATGTGACCTCCTTTGGTTCATGAAATAGAGTGGTTCAGTGACTTCTTTGGCTCTCTGATATGCAGCTTTAAGTCCAGGCAAGGAAGGGAAATGATTCGTAGGATGGCATTCTTCATAGACAAAACACACTTCTAGGGAGTGCATTGGACATTCTTTCCTAGGATGCTTTCTAGTGCACCTAGGACAAAAGATGACCAAAGCCCTCTTGGCTTCCTCTTGCTTCCTTTGGATCTGTAAGGTATCCAATTGCATGGCAAGAAATTGCCTCATATCATTCTTGAAATCTTCCATCTGATTTGAAAATTCATTTTGGGACAAGGTACTGCTCTCAACATTTCTGCTTGTAGCCATTTGCTCCAGAGGAATGTTTTCTTCTTCTTCTCCCCTAGAGGTTCTTCAAATATGTCTTGCTATCCACCTAAGGGTTCTTTAATCACAGCCATCGAAGAAGAGAGAAGGTTGGCTGTGTGAAGCAATAGGGGTGTTGTTGAATCATTTTTCTAACTTATCTCTACTCCTACAAGGCATGAAATGAAATATTTTTGGTTGACTTTTGTATTTTTCTTCTTGTACCTGCAAAACTGAAATAGATTGAACTGCAACTAACTACCTTGCTGAAATGAAAATGCGGAATTGAAATGAAAGCAGGAAAGGACTAATCTATTTTGCTCAAATGAAATTGCAGGAATGAAATGCTAGTCTACGCTTGAAGAATTGAAATGCTAATCTACGCTTGCAGAATCGAAATTGCGGAATTGAAATGCTAATCTATGAAAGCGGGAAATGTCTAGTCTACTTTTGCGGAAATGAAATTGCAGAATGGAAATGAAATAAACTACTTGGCAGAAGGTTGTAGAAAAAAATAGAAGAATAGTAGCAATCACCAATACTCTTATGCTTCCCCGGAAATGGCGCCAAAAAGATGGTGAGCCCCAGTATTACAACAATAATGCTACAACTCCTGGAACTCCTTTCTTTAATTTTATCAACCTGGTAGTTCGTAACAAACTTGGAAGCGACGGTGCTGTTATGCACAAGTACTAGCTCTTGCCGTAGCTGTCACTTGGTTAGCTGGCACAAGTCTGCTAGGAGCTTAAGCCAACTTCTATGACCTCTTAGAAGAAGCTTTTTAACTAATGGATGAAAGCTAACTCAAAGGAAGCTAATCTACTTGCAGAAAGAAACTGAAAGCCAAAAAGAAACACAAACCCTAGCAAACCCTAATTCTACCAGCTAGTCCTACTGATGCAAGAAGGAAGATGCAAGCTATTGAATGAGATGCCATTGACTTCAGAAGGTAAAATGCATGTGTCTAAGTAATCACTATATTAAGAAAACATCTTTTTGTATTTTTGAATAAGTTGTTAGAATTATCATGCATGTGCTTTCACTATTTTTGACTGTGCAGAGATGGATCAAGAAGGAGAAATGCTTGGAAGAGGTCGGGAAGGTTTAGATGGGGTCTAAGGGATCCCTAACATCCTTCCAGAGAGTTTCACAGAGTTTGGCTATCAAGAAACCTCATTCGTGAGCTTCTACAGGAAGTCTGCAGGGGTTCTACAGGATGTTCAGGAATTTCTACAGGATGTTCTGTAATTTTTCTACAGGATGTTCATAGATGGGATTTTGGAGCATGGATGGAGGGGAAAAGATGGAGGAATGAGTATGGAGGTGAAATAGGGGTGTGAAGAGGTCCAGGACTTGGGGGATGGAGTTGAGGAGTGGCAAGGATGGTGGGATTTGTTCAAGGCTGAAGTAATGTTGCACAAAAATTAGGGTTTTGGGAGCAAATGTGGCAAATGTGAGGTAAGGATTCTAAGTAGAGGGTGGAGTGGATGGTGCTGATGGAGAATAAGTAGATCAAGGAGTGGTACAGGTGCTCTGCAAGTCGTTTTTCCAATCTGAACCCGCAAAGACTTGTAAATTCAAAGACCTAGTTATGTTGACCTAATTTGCTAGCTGTTAGTAAAGAGAATGAACAGAAGTGTGACCTGCAATGAAACCATGTATTTTAACTCATGCAACTAAGAAAACGAAAGTCTAAACTTGTAACCAACTTCAACACTTGAAAATCAAACACTAGTGATTGCATGGCAAAGCAAAATCAATGTTTTTGTGGGTAGCAAAGTCATCCTAGTCACAGCTCCTAATCGCACTGAGGGAGAGGTGAAACCATATATGTTTGATGGCCCTTTTCTTGAAGATTTTTCTGTTAACAACCTATCAACTAAGTCTGAGCATGAAAAGCTATTTTACTCATAAAAAACAACCTAAATAACAAAACAAGATTTAAATCTAAATAGCAGATTTTATTCTAAGAATGCAGCAAAGACACATGAAAATAAACAAAGGAGGTACTGGGCACTTGAGATGGGCCCAACCCCAAGAGATACAACCTCCTAAGAGAGATTTAGAGCTGGTGCAAAGCTGGATTCATCTTTATTGATCAAAAGAATAGTTACATTCCAAAAACTTTCCACAAGGAGAACTTGAAAATGTGCTGAAAGCAAAGCTAATCTACTGCCTAGAAATCGAACTACAAAATGACTACAAATGACTATAAAGTGACTAACTACTGGCTAACCAAAATGACTAACTACCGGCTAACCAAAATGAGGCCCTAAGCTCTCTTATTTATACAAATTGAGGACCACAATAGTCCTCCTAAACTTTAGGGACTCGGCTGCCAAAACTTGTAGTTAACAACAGTCCTACTTGAATTGATTGGCTGCCCTTGTGCTAATTGATTTGGTGGCCCTTGAACTCTGAGCTGATGGTGGAGAATTCGAGGTAAAGGCCCATAAATGAAGGGAACACCTTCCTAAAAATACTCTCCACAAATTTGGCTGCCAAGTGCTCATTTCAACCATTGACTTTGTCTCCAAATTGACCAAAAAGGCTACACAAAGCACACATTAGACTTGTTGGCATAATGACTAACCCAATTCACTCTATTAGCATAAATATAATAAAAAACATGCAGTAAACTAATGAGAATGGTGGATTAAGTCGAATTAGGAGGTTGAATGAGCCCAAATAATCATCCATTTTTGGGGCTCATCATTCATCTGATTCCTCATTTGATTCTAAGCCTCCTTCACCACATATCGTCATCATGTCAGGACCCACTGCAGGTGCAGGAAACTAACCTGGTCTTGGCTCCGGTTCTACCTCAGTAGTCACATCTAGTGGAACCATATGAGGAACCATTCTGACAACTCCCATGCTACTTCTCATGGCTGGGTTAAGCCTCCAGGATTTTATCTAGTTGATTAACGACCCTATACACCACGATGTTGGTTGGATAGCTATGCTGACTAAGCTTCCCTTTGACATTCCCAAGTTTGATAGTAATTCTAGAGAGGACCCCACCAATCATGTCCTCTCCTTCCACATGTGGTGTTCATCGAACTCCATCACCGATGATTCCATTCATCTTTGGTTGTTCCAACGCACACTCATTGGAGATGCTACAAAATGGTATGTTGACTAACCCGCTGCCTCTCATTCCACTTTCGCGATGCTTTCGAAATCTTTCCTCTCATATTTTCAGTTACCTCTCTATACAACACTAGTACAGAGCTCTTGATCGCATTTTGTCAGTCCTCTACCACTCGTCTTTTCGATCATGTCTAGGAATGGCATAGAAGGAGAAGCATGTGTCGTGCTCTACCCTTCGAAGACCGTGTCTACCTCGATTGGTTTCTTAGGACTCTTTTAGTGCATATTGCCAAATATGTCACGTCTCACTTTCCTCAGAAAAAGGAAGAGGCTCTCTAGACTACTCTGAGATAAGACTTAATTTATGCTCAATCCAATTATGTTTATACTGTGATACCAGAACCTCCCCGTCCTGGTGGTGCCAATGCACCGGGGGTATCTCACAATGTCGATGGTATCGTTGGAGCTATTTCACATCCTTCACCATATACTTAGCAGAGTTATGGTTATTCGTGGGGGGGCACCAGTTCCTCCAACACTTATGCCCCTCTTGCCAGCAAAGTGTATTCAAGACAAAGCACATCTTATGCATTTACCTAACCACATTAGTAGATGTCAGGGCCAACTAGTGCTCAACCTATCTATGAGACTGTTTCCCCTTCACCATCTTATACTTATGCACCATCGAGTGCTCCAGCCCCTCAGGCATTAGCACCACAACCTCCCATGCATCCTCAACCCCAACAACCATCACCCCCTCAAGGTCAAGTGTTTTCACAACAAAGTGTGACCAATCCCCAAAATTTGAAGAAAAAGAATAAGCGAAAAGGTAACAGTGGTAACCAAGGTAACCAAGGTAATGAACCTAATGAACCCCAGGGGAACTAGCCTAACACCAACAACCAGCAACAGGGCGACCAACCCAAGCAGAACGAGGCTATTCATATGAACAAGCCTTATGCATGTTGTGGTGTACATGGCCATTATACTCATGAGTGTCCCCTCTTACCCCATATGTGATAAATGTAGGAAGCCTAAGCAAATTCTAGAGGTCAACCACCCATGCAACAACTGCCTCAGAATCCTGCGCCATCTCAACTGGTCATGCTCACAAATACTCTCCCTCAGCAAGAATTTGTTTCTACTCAACCTCAGCAAGGTTAAGCAACCCACTTTCCCCAAACTTCTTATCCTGGTGACTACCAGATCCTCATGATGAATTCTGAAGAGGTCAATACCTCCAATATAAACTTGCAAACTCAATCACATTAATATGACAAGCCATCGACTTTGTCCACCACTAAGTCCAAAACCAAAGCATCTATTGAGCCTCTTACGATGCCAAATGGTCTTCTACAGATCCCTTAACCTAAAGTTGAGTCAATTCCCAAGGTCCCCAAGGGACCATTATGTCGTAATGCGGCTTCTAACCAAGCTGTCCATACATATAGTATCATATATGACTTTGTGCAATCCCCTACTACCATGTTGATGCTGGAAGTCCTCCAGTTGTGCCCATCTCAAAAGAAATCTCTACTAACAGCTTTGGGCATAATAGATCCTTCATATTATCATTTGATTTTCTTTCTTGTTGATACGTCAGAATGTACTCCATTACCTCCATCATCTGCTGATGCATTATTGATGAAGGTGAATCCACCTGTGTGATGTACACTATCGTTTGGAAGAAAATCAAGTCACCTGAACTTTCCCCATCCACCATCACTTTGCGTGCTTGGGATTGTCACTCGTCCCAACCTCTAAACATGTATCGCAATTGTCGAATGACTCTTGTGGGCAAGACTATCCATGTAGACATTGAGTTTATTGATGCCCCTTTAGATTACAACATTCTCTTGGGTCATAGTTACACTTATGCCATGTCAGATGCCGCATCTGCGGTTTTTCGCAAGATGTGTTTCCCCCAAGAATGGAAGATCATCACTATCAATTAGTTAACATACTACGAGCCATCATCCTTGACCTCCCCTAACTCCATTATCTCATTGATGTTTGACAAGTAGTTTACCACCCCTCTCACTGGTGTTTCAACTAGAGTCTACAAATATTCTTCATTGTTGGGTTCTTTCCGTGGTCCTCCCCCTCCTATCTTTGAGTGTTTGCATGTTACAAGCGTCACGGGCTACTCAAAAGTAGTCTGGTACATCTGATCAACAGCCAGCTCCTCAACACCCTGTTGTTACCATCACAGCTGAGCCATCCGGATCCACCCCCCAGGACCACCTCCTTTTGTGGGTGCCTCCCCTTTGTTCCCACCTGGAACTATTCCTTCAAGTCTCAACCATCTAGGAGTTGTTCTGCTGGGACATTACCCTACAGGGAAGATACCTTTCTTATTTCCTCCTCCTAGAATCTTTTATGTCCCTGTCATGGCTTCATTGACTCTCCCTAATATGACTTTGGGGATCCTAGTGTGGTACATTGATCCCCCAGCGAACACTCTACCTGGTCATCTCATACCATATCATGCTTTGACCCTAGTTCAACTGGTCCTACGACCCCTGTTGCTACTTCAGTTCCACCACAACCTCAATAGGAACCCACTCCTATTGTGAAAACATCTAGATAGTGGGGCAAACCAAGAGGAAATAACCTAAGGACAAGGATACCCAAGCTCCTCCAGCCCCCAAAGCTCCAAATCCGACACCTCAATGCACTTTGTGTGAGGTTGTTGGGCATGCCACCAATAACTATCTTGAACTTACTCATCTCAAACCTTTGGTTCATGAAACATTCCCTGAGTCAAATATCCCTGAGGTCCAAGTTACCTTACCGGGACCAGCCAAGGAGCTCAAAACATTGCGCACAAATCACCCTTGTGCCTTGTGCAATCATTGTGGTCACTATTCCCATTGTTTCTCTAGTCTCGACTAATTTCGTGATTTCCTTCAAGCGCTTTGCGAGTACGAGGCCACTCATATTGGATCACCTACTCCTATACCTATGGATTTTGGTACCAATAGTACACCAGAACAGGGGGACTCTAGTCCAACCATCGTGATCCCTCCCCTCGATGTCGAGATGACAAAATCCATAGTCCATATACTTTACCTGTCGTCATCCTTGAGTTCCTTGCAGGAAAACGTCTCTGAGGTTTCTGCACGCGCTTCTCTCGAACCTCCTTCGTTGGAAATCCAGGTCTCAACATTGGTAGATTTTCCATCTACTAGCTCGTCGTCTACCATTCTAGATGATGTGTATGTGAACCTTCTTTCTCATGACGATGCATCAGGTACCACCACCGCATCATGTAGTCAATCTTCCTTCTGTCTTCCCATCTTCCATTCTGAGAAGGACATCCTGGAAGCTAAGTCTACCCCTGATTAACCTTACACTTAGGCAAGGGGACATCTCTTTTGGAGGATTTTGAAGTCCACCTCCTTCCTAATCCTCCCAATGCACTCTACTTCAAGAAATTTCACTCATAACATATCCCATTGATTTGCGTGTCTTTATTTATATCATGCAGTTAGGTAGGTTGCATCATCTCATTTGTTGTCCTTTGCACCTTTCATATGGATCGATCATCTACACTGTATATTGGTTACACCGACATGTGAGTCACTTCTCTAGGAATCTAGCCTTGGCAACCTGTGCCATTTTGACCCCCTTGCATACATTAGTCCAATTGAACAGCGTGTGCATTAGACATGCCACCAATAACCAGGTTGAATATGATGTAGCGATAGGTTTGTTAGTTGATGCTCTTGATCATCGCATCCTCCATCTTCACGTTCGTTTAGATTCCTTGTTGCTTGTCATGCAATTGAATGGTGTGTATCATGTGCATAACCAAGTCCTGTTTAGAAAATATCTACGGGTTAAGTTGTTGGTACGTGAATTTGAAACCATCACTTTCAGTAATGTTCCTAGAGACCAAAATAACTATGTAGATACCATTGCAAATAACGTTCTAGATTGGCATTTGTCACATGTATACCACAAAAGACAAGCATAAACACAAAACATGGTGAACCATCATCGTCATATAAAATATGCATAATCATATTATGTATCACATAAAAACTAAACGTGTTTGGAGTCCACCACTCTAAATACATCAGGTACATCCATATCATATTGGGCGCCACATAGTCCCCATGTTTGACTTAGTGGGTGAGGATGATTCTAGACCTCCTCTAGTAGTTCATTCTCATTTTCCTCTTCCCTTAATTCTTCACCAGGAACCATCATTCCAAGAAGCATTAAGGTCATCTTTAGACAAGTAAGGTCACTTTCCTGAAAGTCACAAATCCCGATTCTAATGGTTGGTTTGTCTGCTATGATCTCCATAAGTTTAGGGCCTTCTTCTCCTCTCAAATTGGAAGGAAAACACCCTTTTATAAAAAAACCCACATTTTTTTTGTCGCACATTACGACCAGACTGTAGCTTCAATTGACGAACCGTAAGCTCCATTGGAAAGTTCTCATATACCGGGCCTCTCTTAGTGTTTGATGATTTGACACTTCACCAAGAAGCCATTTTTCTAAGAAGGGTCACTTCATCGCCTCTCAAAATTGAATTTCTTCATAAGCGACACTTGTACTTTGGGGGTGACCTTCCCTTGGAACTTGTCGTCTGACATGTTGATTTTCATCATGATCAACCATCATTTTCTCATGTTTTCATGGTCCCCACGAGGCCTATTCTGTGTGGTAGTGTTATCGAGTCACCCTTGTTCAAAGCATCCACGATGAGTCACCTTTGCATTCATGGTGTCCGTTTCACGTTCCATTATATCATGTCATAGTATTTCATCCATATTTTCATACCGTTCATCCCGTATTTCCAATTTTGGCCTTCAGTCATACTGTCCACCATCCCCTCCAGAGTCAGGTCAGTCGCTTCCAGGTCAATCATGCACTTTATGATATGACAAGGGAAGTCGTCTGTTTGTCCCTCAGTCCCATTTTCCATATTTTTCTTGATGTCAGTCCATCAGTCACATTACTATTTTCCCTCGTGCCTTAGTTGAGGATCCTCATTGCCTCACCTATGGCAAACCCTATTTTGTCAACATCAACACATCTATTCCAAAAGAATGACCTAGAGGGCAGTGTATCTTGGTTCTAGCATCCACTCTCGTTCGACGCCTTAGATCAAGCAAAGGGAATCATCATTTCCCTTTGACTTGATTGTTTCATGCTCATGATTCATACACTTGATGGTCTAGTGATGAAGTAGATTGTACCAGTGATTCCCGGGTGCGTGTGAGATGTTTCAGACATCGTGAGGGGGTGGCCCTTTAGGTAGCCCCCCACATACCCAGATGACTTCATATTATGCTACAACCTCATATGTAGTTCCACAGATTTGATGGGTTCAATTCCTGCCACTTACAGCACTCATGACATGCATGTCTCCTTCAGATGATCCATTCAGTTGCCAGAGCTATTTCCTATTCAACAGGGCTTCTTTGGTTGTTCTACCCTCCCTCCCAACCATTTTCGGTGAAGGGCCATTATATCTCATATACTTAGATGTTATTGTATTCTGTCCTAGCTCATGTTTTTTACAGTCACATTATGTATATGGGACACATTGCATTATTTTTTGGCTCATTTATGCCAACATGTCATGTACCATTCAGCATGTACTTTATTGCTGAGCTTCATTTTCCTGGGAGCATTCTTTTGTTTGTACTAAGTTATCTCAGTGAGTATAGGTATGCCTCCCCTACCTTACTGAGATCCAGTACCACAACATAAAAGGAGACTTGCATCGTTCTCTCCCACTTTGTCACTATCCTCTTTCGCTTCAACTCCATTGGCCTCTCTCTCTCTCTGGCTCCACTTCGTTGTCTAGTGATTGTGTCCTTACAACGTACTTCGGTGATACA
This sequence comes from Pinus taeda, assembly GCA_000404065.3. Lineage (NCBI taxonomy): Eukaryota > Viridiplantae > Streptophyta > Pinopsida > Pinales > Pinaceae > Pinus > Pinus taeda. The sequence continues at coordinate 117,099 of APFE031238085.1, forward strand.
TTTTTCTCCTAACACTTGTACATTGGAGGGCAATCTTTCATCACAAAAAATTGATCATCTAGCCATAGGTTACTAGATGGGTCGAAGTACACCATGTAGGGCCAATTTTACCATAGTAAAATTGCTTTCACTGTAAGAGATTACTTAATAAACCACATTTATTAAGTCATTTATAATTAAACCCATGAAGAATAATTAAATAAATCACTATTTATTTAATTATCTTCTAGGAATAATTAATTAAACCATTGTTTAATTAATATTCCTTGTCACATTTGACCAATTATGAGAAATAAATAGATAAATCATTAATTATCTTATTTTTCTCTAGGAATAATTAATTAAAAACTAATTAGTTATTATTCCTTGTCAAGTTTGACCAAATCCCTTAGGAATAATTAAATAAATCATTATTTGTTTATTATTCCTTAACCATATATCTTGAGATGATAAATAAATCATTTATTTATTTATTATTTCAAAGTAAAAGTTTAAATACTTTTTCCCTCCAAACCAAATATAATAAAATATTCCAAACAATTAATTTTAGAATGGGGTTAATAATATTTTATTATTGCTCATTATTCAAGGATAACCTAATATTTAGTTATAAATAGAAGGGTTTTCCATTCATTCTTCACTTTTGATTATTTTCATTGCTGCACGCATTATTGCAGCTCTAATTATTATCACTGTTGCACACCATATTCTTTTTCATTTGAGTTCTCATTGAGCTCAAACATTTTGTTTGTTGGGTCTTATACATTATAGAGGAGATAAACTCTACAAAAGCTTAAGACATTGAGGATAGCCAAGAACCCATCCCATAGAGGGGGACTGGTAACATTATTTGTTTCCTTCAAAGGTGTTGTTTAATAAAATATATTCTTTATATATCTAGTTTCCATTGGATTATTGGAGTTATTTGCGCTTATTTTACTGTTCCATTTTTCTATTTAACTATGTCTATTGCATAGATCAAGGATTTGGCAGGTCTTGTTTCTATCATTTGCTACAGATCTACACTATTTAACAACCATTTTTATTGTTAGGGCTGTTTTTCATCCACAGCCTAACATAGTTTCTTTTCGTACAGATTCAAGAAGAATACTACATAACAATTGTAAAAATTGCATTTAAAAAATACTTGTGTTTAAAATAGAATTTTCATTGGCATAAAGTTGACTTGTGTGCATGCGAGTTATTTTTCAAATAGAGAGAGAGAGAGAGAGAGAGAGAGAGAGAGAGAGAGAGATTATGTGTGTGTGTGTGTGTGTGTGACACCATGTATGTATTAATATGTATACTTTCATCTTCCTTTTGGGACATTGAATGAATGGAAATCGAGGCTAGCCTCATGCAAGAGTTAGGGTTTTCCTAACTATTGTTTTTTTTCCTCTATAGTCAGGAGAATATGAGGATCTTATTAAGAGGTCCAGTACACTTAATAAAAAAGGAGATAGATGTAGTATTGTTGCCATCAAAGTTCTATACTTGGTCTACATAATTTACCCTAACTTAGATCAAATATGGTGAGTGAGTTTCTACACCTGAGCACTAGTAGTCAAAGCTGAATATAATTGGCGGGAATCACTCATGGAAGATAACAACAAGGATATTTATGCATTTAATGTTCTTGTTTGGCTCCTAACACCAAGAATTCACCCTCAACTATCACATATCTATTTGGTTGAAAATTTGAATGTTATTCCCCATATGGATATCTTGTCGTTGGAGACTAGAATAAAATCCCTTATCATATCTAAGAGGGATTTTGTTGGAAATTTTATAGGCCTGTGGCCTACCCTAAAAGCCTTGATCACATGGGTCACAAAACATTGAATACCAAAGAAAAATGGCCATGTATTTTCATTACCTTAGGCCAAGGGTATTTTATTTTTATTTTTTCAAGAAAGAAAGTACAAGATTTAATTTAGTTTTGGGCCTTACTTCATGGTTTCTAGAGAATTTCTCTTATCTCTAGAGACACTATATTTCAACCTAACATAACAAATCACCTATTCAACTATTTGGGTTAAGATTTCCCATATTCCATTAATATTTTGGATGATTTTTCATTAAAAGTGATTAGGGATAAATTGGATTACTTCCTTGATCATGCAAAACCAAAAGAGAATTTTATTTTTTGTGCAAGAATATGTGTGGAGGTTGATTTGGAGAAGGGGCTTCTTAATTCATTGCAAATCAATCTTGATGGGTGGAATTATCAACAAGAATTATATTATAAGGAGATCACATTTAAACACATGGGCTATCAGATATATGGAAATTTTCTAAGAAACTATCCAAAAAATCAAGAAGAGCAATCCTCAACTTTGCAATAGTTAATGAAGGATCCCAAGTTCAATACCATTGCAAAAAAGAAAAGGAATTTTCGAAAAAGGGCCTTCCAATACATAATCATCTCAAGTATGTTAGAAAATCAGAAAGGAAGAAATCTTTTCTTTTATATAGGTAATTACTTGTGAATTTATGTTTTTCTCATGTTCCTATTTTATCTTTAGTTCATCAAGCAACTATAAAAAAAATAGCACAAATATCACAAACACCAGATATAGGTGGACAACCAGGGAAAAACCCCTAACTAGGGGAAAACCTTGTCAACAACTATTCCTTAATAACTTCCTGAGATAATCCAAGACTTTTGACCTAGACACAGACTTCCTCCACACCAAGTCATCCCTTTCTTCCTTCTTGCAAATGATAACACTTCAACGACAACTTCATCCTAGCAGCAGCAAATTGCAACGACAATTTTGACCTAGCAACTGATAGTGACAACAACAACAACTTCGAATTGACAAGAGAGACTTTGATCTCTTAGAGGAATCCACATGAGAGAGAGAGAGATAGCCCAAAATTTAGATCTTGACCCTTTATTCCTTCTTATCTGACTTTGTACTCCTTTTAGCCTCCTTTTCTAACTTTACACTTTTCCAGCTCTTTCTTTTGGGACATCGAACTTGAGTGAGTGAGTGAGTGCTCCAAATGAATTTGAATTGCTCCAATATATAGGCTTCTGGTTAGTCAAATTACCTAGTTTGAGGTTGACTTGATCTCCTTCAAGCCTACTTGGTGTGGAGGTGACAAATAGATTATTTGACTCAATATTAATTATTTTTACATGATTCAAAAACCCAAGAAGGGTCTCTTTACATGAAAAATGAATCTAATGACTCAAAATAAATCCTAGAAGTCCTCAATGGGGACTTGACCTAAAACTTGATGACCCAAGCATGAAAACCATGCTTCAATTGTTGAAAATGGCAACAAGAAATGCTAAAAATAGAAATGCTAAAAATAGCACTGCTATAAATAGCAGTTTAGGTACCAGCGTTGGACATAGCAACAAGGAATGAAAAATGGAAGTGCTAAAAATAACATTGCTATAAATAGCATTTCGGGATGGATTCCAATTTTAGTTAGTCCTTGAACTAAAATTGAGAAGTAAAATTCGAATTTGATCTTAGCAGCTGTTTGTAAAATAATTAATTAATTCACCATGAATTAATTAGTTGTAGAAAATCAAACATGAAGTCTATGTGGGGACATGCAACAGTTTCTCCATTAATTGAAGAATTTATTCTTCAGTTAAAGAGATAAGGATGAGTTGTAATTAGTTGGCTCAGTTAACTTAGTCAAGTCCAGTTAGATTAATTCAAACAATTTGTTGAAGTAATTGTGAGTTCAGTTAGTTAATGCTTGCATGCATGTAACTGCTGCTCTCTAGATAACTGAATATTCTCTCATAAACAACTCATGCATGTCAGTTCTGTTATCACTCAGGTTGTTCCCCAAAAGTTGTGGAAAAGGGAATACGGCCGAGGTAACCACAGAACAATCTTTTGAACACAGATTCTAGCCAATCTGCATCCAAAGAGGGCTCTCTCTTTAAAAGTTAGCTTTGTTTTGAAGTATATTAGGCTAGTTATGAAGTGCAAGGGTTTGTTTGATTTTTTGGATGGTGGTGTTTAGTAGAACTGGAGTGCAAGTCTGAGAAGTTCAATCCATTGGGCTAATGGAGTCTATAAGGATGAACTGCTGAGTATGATTTCTTTGACAAAGGGTGCTACTACAGAGCAAGGTAATCAATCCTGGAACAATTTCAAAGGCTGGAATCAGATGGAACGGAAGCCAGTTGGTGAAGGGCAATTAAGAATCCTCCATCCTGTAGGCAGAGGGAAATTATATGACTATTACCAAGGAGCAGCTAAGAATTCCTTGTTTAATATTCAGAGTGAAAGAACCAGTGGAAACAGGAGTAGTTAAGAATCCCTGTTTATGCCGATTCTGAAGAAAACATTAAATGATAGCAAAGATTGAACACAGATTGCAACAAAGCAAATCTTGGGTTATTTTTTCCCTGTTATTCAGATTATGAGACATATATGATATAGTAAATGCAGAAAACAGTAAAACATAAGTTAGAAGGAACTTATTGATCCATGAAATGATTCAATAATTCTGTAGTATGATCCTCAACACAAATTTCACATCTAGAGAGCCCACTAGCAGTGTATTCCAACAGCTTCTGTATTGAAAAGATCTCCAGAGTTATAGCACAGTCTAATAAATGTATCACCAACCAACCCCCAATACTTCACTTGGGGACGTATTTATACAAAAAGTGTTTACAAAATATCTGAAAGAGATAATATCTAACAATAACTCATTCTACCAACTCAAGAAGAGAAATAAATGATCTTTAACGCAGGGAGAAATAAATGAAGAAGTAATTGTTGTTGTGCTGGCTGCTTTAGTTGGTTAAATATGTTGACTTTCAAGCTCAGTGAGTCGATTGGTAGCTGTCTTCTATTGATATCCTTGCTCTGCTGTCCTGGCTTCCTCGGCTGTATCTAGATCACCTTTAATACGCTGTTGCTCCAGCTTGATTCTCATTCCTCGCTGTCTTCTTCTTCATGGCGTGTGATATGGGCATTTGAATTTTGCCAAGATAAGGATGACAAAAGAAATGGAAGACATATTTATAGAATCCCCAACATGCTTTTCCACCATTGGTCCCCTGGAAATTGGTGTCTTTGTAATTTCCTTAATGTTTCATCGACTTCCGTATATCTGAAGAAATTGGGCTGGACTGTGAAAATATGTTTTATTTCATGTTCAATATAAAACAGATTTTCCAAACTATCATACAGGCTCTGTCCTGATGGGAGTGCTCTTTCTTCTGAAGTGCTTGTTGAGGTTGTGATTTGATTTGCAACATATGTATTCACCTTGTGAGAATAGTTTGCATGTTTCATCAGTTTATGATCATTGGTTAATAAAATGAGCAGACCCTTTTCCTGCAAAAGTGCAAACCTCTCTATAAAAGAATTTATTTCTATTTTCATTGCTTGGAACTTCCTCTCCAGATTTTGTATGAAATTCCTCATGGTCAGCACTTTTTTAACTGTCAAAATGGTGCCTGTCCTGTCCCTGATATCCAGTGCTGCTAGTTCTTCGCTGGTGTGGGTATTTAAAAAATGTACTAACCTATTGGCCTATTCAGGCATATGTCCCAGTAAATTCCCGGCCTTTTGAATCTCTACCTGGGCTAGTATTAGCCTTTTGAATTTGCTCATGGATTGTTTGTATTGATCTCCATTGATCAGTGATGGATTGCCCAATATTAGCCCACAAGATCTTCTTGATTTCTACTAGAGGTTTGTGAAGAGAAAGATCCTTTTCTAAGGATCTTACCTTGTTTTCCAATGCTTTTACCTCTCTAGTTCTTTCTGCCACAGTCATTTTTTATTTATCATAACTCACTTCTAATTTTGCCAATTTCTCTTTGACTCCTTTCAACTTTGACACTTGTAGTTTTAGCTCTTCCATTGACTTCATTAGCTGCTCTATGCTCATGCTGGTACCTGGTGCTGTTGTTGTTGCTGAAGTACTTGTGGTGATTTCTACAATAGATGCTAGGACGGTGGGAAGCTGTGTTTTTGTAAGTGTAGGAGGGGCAGTTGTGCTTGTTGGAGGTATTTTAGGTGGCTGGGAGGTCGACTCTCCCTGCTTTCCTTGTAAAGATTTCTCCAATGCATGCTCTGTCTCGGTTAATCTTTGATTCATCTTTATCAACAAATCCATCATGTCCTCTTCTTCTTTTTGCTGAGCAACCTCTGTGGTTTGTGGATGCATAGTAATAGGCAGTTTTAATTGCTTCTTGAGGGCTGCAATGCCTTCTTCCTTCTTTTTAATTAATGCCTTTATGCCCTTGGCATATTTGGGATCATGTCCTAGCTCAATGATAATTTCTTCCAAGGATTTAATCCTATTATCCTTGGCTAATGAATAAGCTTTTTCCAACTCTAATTGGGTAGAGGTGTTGTGTAGTGAATTCTGCAATTTGTGAGCTAATAATGCCTTGTCTGCCAAGGTGGAGTACACCATTTCTCTGGTTTGCTTATGCAATTCAATCTGGACCATTGGATGTATGTCTTTGGAGAGAAATTCCAGATTGGTCCTGATATAATCAACAACTGATTGTGGTTGTTGCATTTTATGCTTAAAATGACTAAGAGTCATTTTTCCTTCTTGAATGTCATATGCTGACATTAACCTTTGTTAATTAGTGGGAGCCATTCTCAGCAAGTGATTATAAAGTTGAATTCTTATTGGCTCATTTTTTGCCTTTATTTCAGTAAATGTTCTCTTAATATCTGAACCTTGCTTGCTTTGAGGCCTGGTGGATGAAAATTCCACACTTTGTTGCCTCTCTAGCTCTTGCTGGTATGAGCTAGCTGATGTGCCCGTCATTGGAGAAGTTTGTTGTTCATTCATTCCTTCACCCCTTAGGCTACCTGTTGTTTCTTCCAAGAGTTCCTCCTCAGAGTAAGGATTCAACCTTTTCCTCTTTTCCCCTGGTTGCTCTGCAGGACCACTCATAGGTGTGCTTTCCTCTCTGTCTCTTTTCTGGCCTCTTTCCTCATTTAGAGGAGTTTGAAGTGCAGGGATTTCGGGTGCCTTGGCCTGTGCTGAAGGGACTTGCCCTTGGCCTTGTTATTTTGATGTAGCTGGCTGGTCTATCATTATTTCCTGCTTTGAATCTATTACCTGCTTGCCTTTAGCTAACCTTCTGTTGGCCTTTTGTGATGGTTGCTGAGAAGTCCTAGCAAAAGATGTGTCACCTCCTATATGCTGAGGCAGTTTGAAGGATACCTGTCCAAAAGAGTCCAGGTCAAGCATTTTTCAAGATCTTTCATGGTTTTTTCCAATTTCTCTTCCTCAGTAATTTCTTCAACTAATGTGTCTTCTAACCATTCTTGTTGATTAGCATACCGTATAATTTCAGGGATCTTATGATGGACATATGATGGTAGCTTGTTTTTCACTTTTATATAACTTATGAAATGATTGGGGTCATATGGTGCCCAATAAAAACTTTGTTTCAGCTTAAGTCGCTCCCCTAAAATCTTATCAGCCTCTTACCAGGCTTCCCTTTTATTGAAGATAAAAGGGCCCAATTGATTTCTTATTTTGAGCTGTGCCTTTTTCTTAGCACTGCAAAAGTGGATTAAGTCTTCATGGATAAACTGCGTGAAGTACTCCAGTGCAAACAGTCTCATGGGCACAAATTTGGGTAGCTTGTAGGGGCACAGTTCACAGCCATATATTCTGATTACAGTGTGATTCTGGTAAAAGTACCTATACTGTAGTTCTTGAAGAGCTGTAAAATTTTCTGCATTTCACCAGAAAGTCTAGCAGGAGGAGTTGTCATCAATAAAGAAGACGCTGGATGTATGAACAAGTCAATGAATTCATAGTAAGTATAAGGGGACTCACTAACACGGTGGAAGACTGAGGTCCAAAAGATTACAGACCTTCGCTCTCCTTTGACATCCAATTTTCTGAGGGGAATTTGAAAACTATCTGGTTGATTGTATAGCAAGAAATGATATATGTATGATGTGTATTTGAACACTCTTTCTTTGTCCAGGCTCATGAATTGTTCATGGATCTTATCAGCTATGAAGGTGGCATAATCATATTTGACAGCAGGGGGCTGTCCTGGAGTAAACATGGACAATAAAACTAAGGTAGTTTCATCAACATACTCATTGGTTTTAAATCCCAAGATGTAGGATATCATGTCTATAATGAATTTTCCTACTTCAGTGAACCAAGCGTGCACATATGGGGGTGGGCCTCGGTGCTGGCAATCTGGTCTCATGAAAAATTGAGTCAATTTGGTTATCTCTGCACTGGTCAATTTGGCACCTTGGTCAAGCAAAATTCCCATGGAAAGAGGAGTCAGAGGTTGAGTGGGCCTGAAGTGTAGCATTTCATTTATGGATTTAGGGGTGATGTAAAAGAGGACAGTTCCAAAAGGGGACATCACTGCTCTTTGAGTAGGCTCATAATTGGCATGGAATTGGTGGATGAGGTCAGGGAAAACATTTACTGAAGGGAGGTAGTACATGGGCATGTTGGACTCCCAAATTCCATAAACATAAGCATTACCGCGGTAGCCATTCCTAATTTCACAAAATGCTTGGAGGTGAGGCTTGTAGCCAATTAAGTCATTAATCTAGAAATCTCTGTCAGCAAGGGGCAACCATTCTAACTCTTTATGCGATGCATTAAGGGGCGCAACATTGAGGGCCACGGGCGCAGGGGCTTCCATGTTTGCTCAATTTTCTATGATTTTCCAATGGGAATATGGGTTTTTTTGGCACAAATAGACAAAATAACAGTTCAGGGGTTTTTCCTCCGGGAATTGTGGACCAAAGAGAAATTATATTTAGCTCACTGTGTGAAATCTATCGAGAGGAACGATATTTAGAGGGTTTTTGGTGAAAAATGAGTGAAAGAGTAGTCTTTGGAGTACTTATATGGAAGCTATAAATGAAATTCAGTATGAGATTCAACTCTTTTGATATAATTCATAGTGGAAAACTTTCAAAACACAGGCTCGGGAGGTAAAACGGGTAAATACCTGGGATGTGGATGCGCACACAAGGAATTTGCAGACTAGACTGATGAATTGCAGAGTGAAATGCTGGAGTATACTGGTCGGGTGGCAGACTAGATTTATGGTGGCGACTTCGTCGTAATTTACATGCACAGCTTCCATAAAAACAACCAATAGAAAATACGTGAAAATGACTGTTCTTATTGATTTTTTGACAAAATTTGGCTTTACGGGCTTTTGGTGCTTTTTTGTGATGACGTCATCATGACGTAAGGTTTTGTCGCGACGTGGGTGACATGGCAATGAGGTGGCAGATGACTCAGACATGATGTGGTGGACAACATGGCAGTGACGAGGGGGTGACATCAACATGAGTGGTCAGCGGGGGGTGGGCGGTAAGCGGGATTTCTCGCACCGCTTTTGGGCAAAAGCTGTTTCGGGCGGAGGAGTCGCGATAGCATCGGGCGGGCGACACATGGATTCTATACAGAGGCAAATTGCCATTTTCCTGGAAGCTATCATTTGGGCACTGGAGGGGTCGTGATAGCACTGGGCGAGCGACACGTGGATTCTGTACGGAGGCGAAACTGCCATTTTCCTGGAAGCTATCATCGGGCACTGGAGGGGTCGCGATATGGCTGTAGGTCGTCCGATCTACGGGATTGGATCCAACGGTTAACGCATGATGGAGTTGGCAGTGCAGTATGGCGCGGGGCACCCGCCATTATTTTAATGATTTTTCAAAGGTTTGGGGTTTATTCCATGGTTTGGGTTGCGGAGTTTGGTTATTTATTTAACCAGAGACTAAATAAATTCCAATGTGGTCGGGCGCGGGGAGGGTTATCACAGGGTTTCTAATAAACCTTGGATCCCCTTAAATAATGACATATTGCTATAATTAGCAGGGGCGGGATAATAATTTTTTCGGGGTTTTTATTTTATATCTACATAATACGGGTATGGGGAAAGATATATAGGGATTTAATATAATAGGGTTAGTGTGTTAATATGAAACATATATTTGAATAAAGCAATAAGTCAAAGAGTGAACAACTTAGACTTTTAGGGAAATGAGAGAGTTTTTAAGCTATGAAGTTGGATAGCTTAGGCTTAGAAGAAGACAAATGTTTTACACAAGAAATGTGGCTTTATGTTTTAAGCAAAATGTCATTTTACTTAAATCTTTTCATGGAAATGGAGTGGACTTGAGAGTCTTGAGCAAATCCCAATCTCTTGAGGGGAGGTTAGTGAGTGATTGATGGGGGAGGAATGAGGGGAAGTTAGACATGCATCATTTGATCTGTCACCACATAGTTGCCATGGTGTTTATGATAGTGATGAGATGAATCATCTTTGAAGGACAAGATTATTCATGAACCTGCTTTTGCAACATCAAAACTAACTACCCAGCCTACTGATCCTAGCATTTTCTCTTTTTTCTTACTTGGGTGCATTTGAACTAGCAAACCCTGATTCTCTTCTTTTCTTTTAGCTGCCATCCTATCTAAGTCTGCCCTTATTTCTTCCAAGGGCTCAGATTTAGCTGTTGAGACCCTTTGCTTCTCTACCTAACTACTTATCTGCCAAGCTTGAACTGTTTTGACATATTTTGTTCTCTATCTCTAAGACAAGAAATTTAAACATGAATTTAGCCAAGATTATGCTGTTTGGCCATCCATCAACTGTGACATGAATCAACAGTTGTACTCCATAAGCTGTTTGCAAAAATAGAATAGTAGTGGCTTTTTGAACTTTCACACTTTCCTGGTATTTTCTTTGGGGTTCATTTCTTTTCTTTTGACCAATTCATTCTTTTTCCCTTTGATCTTTCCTTTAGGGCATACCCTCTTTTCATTTTTTCATTTTTTGTTTGATTTGGAATATGGAACACCTTTGCAACCAGCCAAAGGTTTGAACATATTAGGCCTTATCAATGTCAATCATGAAAAATGACACCTATTGGTATAGGAATCTAACAAATTCAGATAAAGACCTAGTTGAGATCAGAGGAAGGGATAGTGTACTATCAGTTGGAGGATTTTTCCTATAAAGAAACTCATCCATGCAGAAGGAATTATCTCCTTCAGGATTGTGTAGTTAGATCAGAGGTTAGTGAGTGTGTGAAGAGGCCAATTCACACAGGTGGAAGCACTGGACCCCAAGGAAAACTGCGCAAGGAAATGGGAGGCTTGGAGGACAGAGGAGAAGGTTTGTGAGAAGCCTTTTATTGTCTATGAGTAGCAGTTGGATTGCAAAGAGAGCAGGATAGCTTGTGAGCTGATTCTTTTTGTAATCTGAACATATTTCCACTTGTATGATAATAAATAGATTGGGGTTTTTTAGCTGAGGCTTTCCCCATAGTATTCTTCTGTGTTTCATGTGTATGAATTATTCTTCTCTGTTATATGTCTTCTGCTTGATCTAGCTCAAATTGATTAAGCTTCCACAAAATTTGATTGTGGAAGTAGATCTAGTATTTTGCTTTAGTATATTACATTATCAGGGGATCTACAGAGGGAATTTCTACATGGTATCAGAGCTAGGTTTTGTAGAAAATTTTATACATGGTATCAGAGCTAAGGTGATCAAGGTGAAGAACATATAAAAGAAGGGAGAAGTTCAAAGTTTGAGGTTCCTGAATATAGAAATCGAGTTCTTATCACATCTCAATTTCACCAATGGCTTCAGTGGTTTAAGACTCGAGTATGCCCTTGATGGCAACTCGAATTATATAGCCTGGAAGGATCACATGGAATTAGTATTATAGGATAACAGTCTAAAAGACTTCATTGGTCAAGAAGTCCCCATGCTGATTGATGCTACTCAATTGGTAGAATGGAAGAAATGTGTGGCTAGAGCAAGGAGAATCCTCTGGAGGGAGTTCGAGACCACATAGTCTCGAGTCTCCATGGGAAGGAGACACTGTTTTCGATGTGGAAAACATTGAAAGATCTATATTAGAATAGCAGTGATCAGAGGAAGCTGGCATTGAAAGACAAGCTTCAGAAACTCAAGTGTGAAAAGGGTGACACAATCTCTACATATCTGAACAAGCTCACCACCTGCAGGGATGAGCTTGGAAGTGTAGGGATCACGATAGCCGATGATGACATGGTGAGTCTTGCACTCCTTGGTCTTCCTAAGAGCTGGCATAGCTACCAAGACTCGGTTAATGGAAGAGAGAAGCTGCCAGATTGGGAACAACTTTGGTCGGATCTGATGCAAGAGGAGATAAGAAGAAGCACCAGAGATGGTTCTTCATCTAAGGAGGATGAAGAAAACTGTGCCTTAGCGAGTAAGGAAAATAAAGGGAAGGAGAAGGATTCTCATCCCAAATCGAGTTCTTCCTATGGTGGGAAGAAGTTTGACAAATCGAAAGTGCGATGTTTTCATTGTCATGAGGTGGGCCATTTTGCTACAAATTGTCCACTAAAGAAATATAAGATGGGATCCAAGGAAGGATCTTAAGGCGAGGCATTGGCATCACAGTTCGAGTCATATTTCACCCTATTCACCTTCATGGTTTCATCCATGGTGGGATGTGGTTGGTTTCTTGACAATGGAGCTTCTTTCCACATGATGGGCGACAAGAGTTTATTCGGTACCTTGGAGGAGAAAGATCTCCAGATACTCATAGCGATGGGAGCATGGAGCTCGCATTATCTTGACCGATGTCAAGTATGTACCAGGACTGAAGAGAAATTTGGTGTCGATTGCAATGCTGGAAGACAAAGGCTATGATGTAGTCTTTAGTAAGGGAAAGGTTTTCCTTCGACACATCACCACAAGACAGGTGAAGTAGATCGGTTCACGAGTCAAGAACCTGTATGCTCTTGAGGTTAACGATGCATGCAAAGCCTTGAGGAGCAAGGCAACTGATGGAGAATTGGTGGTTGAGAGGGAGAGTAAATTACCTCTCAACATGCAATGCCAGAAGAAGTCTCAGACAATTGTAGAGGAGCCACTATTGGTGAAGCAGCTTCAATAGAGACATCTATTGATGTAGAGACCTCCAATAGGGGGAAATTTCAAGCCAAGTGGGCAGAGGGATCAGATGCATCCATACCTCTAGGTCGGAGGTGGGGTGATGTGGAGTGACAGTTCCAAGGAGGCTGGAATAGGGGCAGGATCATTGAGGTGCCCAACCTCTTTGATTAGACCTTGCTATGGGATCCTCGATGAGGAGTATCAGGACTGGCTGAGTGGGTAGAGACAGATGTGGATGGAGCGACAGAGAGAGCTACAGTGTAGGAATCAAGATAGTGCAGTGCTAATAGACTTCAACAATGTGAGAGGCACACGAGTGTTGCACCAGTGCAAGATGGCACAAAGAGGTATGCAATGGTGCGAGATGCATGGAGTGTTGTAGTAGCTCAGAGGGAGCAATTGTTAGTGGCAGAGGGAGCTTCAACATTGGAGGGTGTTTCTAGCCGAACAAGTAGGTCAGTTGGGAGATTTTTTTTGTTTCTAGAGTTGCTGGAGCAACAACACTTGGGAGAAGTGTTGCATTCAAAACATTCCAAAGGTTCAAGATCAGGTTCAATTTGAATGCATTTCTTGCTTAGAGGGAGTGTTGAAAATGGCAACAAGAAATGCTAAAAATATAAGTGCTAAAAATAGCATTGCTATAAATAGCAGTTCGGGTACCAGCGTTGGACATAGCAACAAGGAATGAAAAATAGAAGTGCTAAAAATAGCATTTCAGGATGGATTCCAGTTTTAGTTAGTCCCTGAACTAAAATTCGAATTTGATCTTAGCTGCTGTTTGTAAAATAATTAATTAATTCACCATGAGTTAATTAGGTTTAGAAAATCAAGCATGAAGTCTATGTGTGGACATGCAACAGTTTCTCAATTAATTGAGGAATTTATCCATCAGTTAAAGAGATAAGGATGAGTTGTAATTTGATTTTTGATTAGTTGTATCAGTTAACTGAGTCAAGTCCAGTTAGACTAATTTAAACAACTTGTTGAATTAATTGTGAGTTCAGTTAGTTAATGCTTGCATGCATGTAAATGCTGCTCTCTAGATAACTCAATATTCTCTCATAAATAAATCATGCATGTCAGTTCAGATAGAGACCTAGTTGAGATCAGAGGAAGGGACAATGTACTATCAGTTGGAGGATTTTTCCTATAAAGAAAACTCATCCATGCAGAAGGAATTATCTCCTTCAGGATTGCATAGTTATATCAAAGGTTAGTGAGTGTGTGAAGAGGCCAATTCACATAGGTGGCAACACTGGACCCCAAGGAAAACTGCGCAAGGAAATAGGAGGCTTCGAGGGCATAGGAGAAGGTTTTTGAGAGGCCTTTGACTGTCTATGAGCAACAGTTGGATTGTAGAGAGAGCAGGATAGCTTGTGAGCTGATTCTTTTTGTAATCTGAACATATTTCCACTTGTATGATAATACAAAGATTGGGGTTTTTTAGCTGAGGCTTTCCCTAGAGTATTCTTCTGTGTTTCATGTGTATGAATTCTTCTTCTTTGTTATATGTGTTCTGATTGATCTAGCTCAAATTGATTAAGCTTCCGCAAAGTTTGATTGTAGAAGTAGATCTAGTATTTTGCTTTAGTATATTGCATTATCAGGTGATCTATAGTGGGAATTTCTACATTAATAAGTCACAATAATAATAATAATTTATTTTTCTTTCTTTTAATAAATACATTTGAAATACAATTTATGAATACCGAACCTACTTTTCTTCAACACTCCCTCTTAACTAGGGAGGTATTCATACTTACGTATACAAGAACATGGAATATCTCAAAACATATGAAATATGAAGAGTTTAGGCACTAGTATGCCATGGACTAGATTCATGACTAGTGGAATCTATCCAAGTCCTCCAACAATTTAAGCACTCACAATGCCACGGACTAGATTCCTGCCTAGGGAAATCTATCCAGGTGGGACTAAGATGGACTAATTGTTTCAAGCTCTCTAGGTACCATTAGGCTTACTTGTTAACCATCAACCTATTGATCCAGGTGTGTATATGAGGTCAGAGCTCTGTGACCAACACCACCCTCCCTAATTTGGTATTTAGACATAAAAACATAATGCTGGCTTGGTGTCCTCCCAGGCAATGTGTCTCACACAAAAGCCTCAACAAATCTCTTCCAAAAATTTATCATCATCAACAATATCAACAATATCTACTAAACCAAGCATGTTTCTAAGATATTCAAATTTCTTAGGAGGTAGAGACTTTCTTAGTATATCAACTACCTGATCGTCGGCCGAGACATATTATAGCTTCGCAATCCCACCCTGCACCAAGTTCCTAATGTAGTGGAACTTATTGTTGATATGCTTCATCCTAGCATGAAACATGATATCTTCAGACATCCTTATGTAGCTTTGATTATCATAGTTTATCATAGTAGGATCGAGAGGCTTCTCAAACAAATCTGCAGAAGCTTTCTCAACCATACAACCTCTTTTCCTATTTCACATGCAGAAACATATTCTACAACTAGATGTTGCTTTCCTTCTTTCAGCAGTTTCTCAAAGTGAATTCTCCAATTTATTCTTTCAAGGTATGACTATAATATTCCTTCCCTCTCAACTTGGGAATATTTATTTTATCCAGACTCCCTCTTAACTTAGGGAGATCAACTTATATCTATAACATCAGAGAATCTTTCATGGCTTCCATCCTTCCTATCTAAGTCATCATGACCATCATCATTCATATAACTTTCTTCGTCATGCTTATCAACTTTACATACAAAGATCTTCATTATCTTGAATTTTTATGTACCTACATAACTTAGATAGCAAATAAAACCAAATTCATAGAAGCATGAAGTTAACCATATCATAATCATATAATAATGGAAGCATTAGACTAGATTCCTAACCTTAGTTAGGTTCATAATCAGCGAGAGACACATACTTCAATTTCTTACTCGGGTTTTGTTACAAACCCTAAATCTCATTAGTAGCTTAGACAAGATATAAATATCATTATATCTAGGACTGCAATATCTCTTTCAATGATATGAAAAATTCTTTTATAACACATAGAAAACCATAGAAAAATTCAAACAAGTATAATTCAACAATGCATCTGACAACTTTATGAATTCATATGTTAAATTTCTACTAGGATTTAGTGCAAGATCCTATATTTCATACATGAGCCATTAAGCTTTAACAATCAAAACCAACCACAACTCAATTTCAGATTTCAATGATCTTTCATAAATCTCAGATTATCACACCGTCATCATATATTAGAGAACTAAACTTCTACTAAGGTTTAGTTACAAAACCCTAGAATTAACAAACACTATCATCCTAGAGTATCAAACTTCCACTAGGGATTAGTTCCGAACCCTAGGTCTTATCAGAATCAATAATTAGGTCAACACATATGTCTGGGATTCCATCATCATGCACAAGCATATCATAACGACATGTTTTAGTCAAATCCAATGACACAAACATATTCAAACATCTAACATATTTGATTGTATGGATAAACATATGCCTAGCGTTTCATTCCTAAGGCATTATCTAAAATAAAGGTCATACTCATAAACCTTACCAAACCTTAAACATCTAGGGTTTCATTAAAAAACCTGAATTTATCAATACTTCAAAGGTTTGGTATTTCAGACATCACCATTCAACCATAACAAGTTAGGGTTTTCATAGCCAAACCAAAACCCCAAACATGACATCATCAAAGCATCAAACATTTTCTTTAGACTTCATCAATAACCCTTAGTAGTCTAGGGTTTCACACATTATCATTGACATACCCTTAAGTGAGGGTCTTAAAAACAGAATTTTTAGGGTTCCACAAGAATAATCAAAGAAATAAGGAGGGTAGATTTATCTAATGACGAATCACCCAATCCAGAATCTTTATCTTTCAAAAGAGTTAGATACAATCATGTTAGTAATGTAGAATAGTTTATCAAGGCTGAATATACCTTTATCATGAAGAGAGAAAAACTTATAGTCTAAGGAATACCTTTTATTTCTTAACAAACCTTGTAATTCTAATGCTTTGTCTTGTGAGGCATTTTCCCATAATCCTCGAGTATCTAAGAAACCTTTCCTAAACAAGGAAAATATGAATAGAAATCTGATTAGTATTTAATACAAACACACTTAGATAAGTAAGGGAAACCAAAAATACAAAGGTAATATAAGAAGTAAGATACATATCTTTGGAAGTTGGTGAGGGCTCCCTCCAAACTCGAGGGATACCTATAACCTTATAAAAACAATGTTAAACCTACAAATACTAGAAATAAAAAATGAAACAACTAAAGCTTAGAGAAAAGGACTTAGTAGTGTAAGTCCCTTATATCTGATTCTTTGGCTTTATTCTTCTTTGGAGATATCTTGGTCCTTGATCCTTTTCTTATTCTTTAGATTGTTAAAGAATCACTTTTATAGTGACCTATTTTACGACATTGGTAGTATTCTATTTTGGACATGTCTACCTTCCTTCTTGGCCCTTTTGACTTCTTGAAGTTTCCTTTCTTGGGATGAGTAGAGTAGGCATTTGAAACTTTCTCTTATTAATTTTTGGTTACTAATTATATTCTCATCTCTTCTTGGTTGCAGGAATTCCGTAATTCTTCGAATGAAGGAGTTTCTTTCCAACTGTTGATTCCTAAAGCAAAAAACTCTAAGTAGGTGGTAATCCCCATAATGCAGTAATCACTAGACCTTTTTCTGGTACAATCTCATCTATGGCTTGAAGGTCATATCTAATTCTAGCTATCCTTACAAAGAAGGAAACCACAATTTCATCTTTTTTAATTTTTGTGGTCCTTAGTTCAATCTTAAGACTTGCTACTTAAACAATTTTCTTGATAGTGAACCATTTTGATAAGGTTTCATACATTTCTTGAGCAGAGTTTATATTGGAAATGTATGGGGCAAGATTGTCCTTTATACCTTCTACCATTAGTGTCATAGCCAATATTTTTGACTCTTTAAACTTCACCTCATCTGCATCACTAGATCCTTTGGTAGGTTTCTTCACTTTTCCCCTGACCAAATCCAAGACTTTGTTCTTTTCAAGAATGCGATCAATTTTTTTCTTTCATGACTTGTAATTTTATGCTTCTAATTTTTTGTCTCCCTTTATTGTGGTAGACATTTTTATTGAAGGTAGTAAGCTTCTTTCCTTATATGATCCCTTGCTCAACCTTTTGAGGTTTCTTAGATTCCTTTTAGTAGATCCTCAAATTTCCTTTTTCCCTTCTTCACCTTAGCTCTGAAACCATGTTAGAAAATCATAAAGGAAAAAAGATTTTCTTTTATATAGATAATTACTTGCGACTTTATTTTTCTCTTATGTTCCTCATTTTAGTTCATCAAGCAACTATCAAAACAATAACACAAATATCACAAACAACAAATATAGGCAGACATCCAAGGCAAAACCCTTATCTAGGGGAAACCTAGTAAATAACTCATCCTTAATAACTTCATGAGATAATCCAATACTTTTGACCTAGACACAAAGTTCCTCCACACCAAATCAACTATTTCTTCCTTCTTGCAAATGATAACCCTTCAACAACAACTTCATCCTAGCAGCAACAACATGCAGTAGCAGTTTTGACCCAGAAACTAACAGCAGTAGCAACAACAACTTCAACTTGACAAGAGAGACTTCTCTCTCTTAGAGGAAACCACACGAGAGAGAGATAGATAGCCCTAAATTTCGATCTTGACCTTTTCTTCCTTCTTCTCTAACTTAGCACTCCTTTTAGCCTCCTTTTCCAACTTCACACTTTTCCATCTCTTTCTTCTAGGATATCGAATTTGAGTGAGTGAGTGCTCCAAAGAATTTGAAATTCTCCAATATATAGGCTTATGGTGAGGTCAAATTACAAAGTTTGAGGCTGACTTGGCGTAGAGGTGACGAATAGCTTATTTGACTCAATATTAATTCTTTTTACATGATTCAAAACCACAAGAAGGGCCTCTTTACATGGAAAATGACTCTAATGACTCAAAATAAATCCTAGAAGTCCTCAATGGGGAATTTTACCTAAAACATGATGATCCAAACATGAAACCCATTTAATATGTCATGATAATAATACAAATTTATTTTTCTTTCTTTTGATAAATCCATTTCAAATACAATTTATGAAGATCGAACCTAGTTACATTCGTCAACAAAGTAGACCCAACCCCATCAAGAATAAATAAATATGGGGATATGTTGTGCCTTGCAAAACAACCCCCCATTTCACCAAATATCTTTTTCAAAAAACATTAGAATATGGAATGGGTCCCTCTTAGAAAATAAACTTGATATCAAAGCTTTATTTCATTTAAAGAAACAACATAAGGCGCAAATAAAGTGTTGGCGATAAAGTTATCGGAAGATCGTACATCGCAAAGGTAAACAACCAATGCATCAAATAACATATACCCTTCCCCGATGCGATAAAGCCATCGGCGATATCGCAATCGGCAATCGGCGAAACCCTTATGTGTCCTTAATGCACCACATGATAAATCCCCGATGCGATAAAGCCATCGGCGATATCGCAATCGGCCCCACTCCTTTTTAAACACATATGCGCTGTGCTTCCCGCCGACGCGATATCGCAATTGGCAATCGGCAATCCTCTTGTACCATTCTTAACGCTCATATTGTTTTCGCCGATGCGATATCGCAATCGGCGATAAGCGATATCCAAACCCATTGTTAAAGCCATTCGTGCCCCTCTTTCCTTGCGATTGCGGTAAAGCACAATTTTCAATGAAAAGCCAGTTAGGTGATTGGAAGGCCAATTTATTGGTAATTAAGGCATAATCACTCATACTCGGCCGCCCATACGTCCTCTACTCGCTTTAAGAGATTTACGAATCAAATTCGGAGTAATGGGCATTTATAAAGGTGGCAGACCATATACGGTTACATAATGAATCCCTGCCCTAAGATTTGCCTAAAGATTGTCTCCGCGCCATTCAACAAAAGCCAAATATATCAACGTTAATCATTTACATTCGAATATCATCTTTGAGTCTCTCTATTATCTCTGTGTTACGCCAGATCTTATTCTCTGTTGCAGGGTAAATTTCTACCAGAGAACTCAAAACATGATGGGGAAAAAGTCCAAGAAGGCCGCCAATGTTCCAAACGCACCAGCCACAGGACAATCAACGCCAAGTAGTAAGAAAGGTTTAATATCCGACACTACATGCGCAGGCCTAGCAAAGACCACTTGGCAAGGGACTTACGATTTAATAGAAGCCGAAAAACCAGCACAAGCAGAGGATGAAGCTACTGCGGATTCATCTGATAAGTCAGAAAA